>BMAC01000169.1:722600-745151 GCA_014905375.1 Phtheirospermum japonicum
AAGAAGGTTTAATCCAAAAGCTATAGAAAATCTTCTCTAAAATACAAAGAATCTCATTAATTATACCTCACAATCCATGAGCATATCCATAAGCCTTGTGATACCTCGAGGAATCGTAAGAATGGCTTCTTGCAGCCTATATAGAACAACTTCAAAGACATACCATTAGAATTTCTTGACAAAGAGTCAAACGAGAAAAATAAAATGAAATAGTCATACCTATTATGAGAGTTCTGAGTTACACAAAATTTTAAAGAAGGTTTAATCCAAAAGCTATAGAAAATTTTCTCTAAAATACAAAGAATCTCATTAATTATACCTCACGATCCATGAGCATATCCATAAGCCTTGTGATACCTCGAGGAATCGTAAGAATGGCTTCTTGCAGCCTATATAGAACAACTTCAAAGACATACCATTAGAATTTCTTGACAAAGAGTCAAACGAGAAAAATAAAATGAAATAGTCATACCTATTATGAGAGTTCTGGGTTACACAAAATTTTAAAGAAGGTTTAATCCAAAAGCTATAGAAAATCTTCTCTAAAATACAAAGAATCTCATTAATTATACCTCACGATCCATGAGCATATCCATAAGCCTTGTGATACCTCGAGGAATCGTAAAAATGGTTTCTTGCAGCCTATATAGAACAACTCCAAAGACATACCATTAGAATTTCTTGACAAAGAGTCAAACAAGAAAAATAAAATGAAATAGTCATACCTATTATGAGAATTCTGGGTTACACAAAATTTTAAAGAAGGTTTAATCCAAAAGCTATAGAAAATCTTCTCTAAAATACAAAGAATCTCATTAATTATACCTCACGATCCATGAGCATATCCATAAGCCTTGTGATACCTCGAGGAATCGTAAAAATGGTTTCTTGCAGCCTATATAGAACAACTCCAAAGACATACCATTAGAATTTCTTGACAAAGAGTCAAACAAGAAAAATAAAATGAAATAGTCATACCTATTATGAGAATTCTGGGTTACACAAAATTTTATGAGGCATGATTACTTCTCACATACTTGACTCGTGATGCTGAGGTGATTTTTCTCTTTGCGTCAAGATATGGTTGGGTTTAGGATGTAAAATTTTCATTTTTTTCCAGTTCTTATAGTTTCTATTTTAGATAAATTCTTTGTTGATGTTAATGATTTCGGTGTATTTATGGGTGAACTAATTAATATATGCACAATATATACTATTGATGATTTGGTGTATTTGTTGGTGAAATGATTAAAATATATTTATAATATTTATTATTATATTTATGTTTTTATGTGATTGTTGGCTCAGGTGTTTCATTTGCATTTTTTTAAAAAAAATTCTACAACTTTCTAGAACTGTTATTAAAAGATCTTTTATAGAAACCTAACTTTCTAGAAGGGTTTTATTAATTTCGTTCTAGAAACAATACTTTTCTAGAAGGAGTTTTTTTGGGACATGTAACACTATTGGAGTGATTTGTTGTTCCTATAGACATAATTACGAGATTTTTAGGAGCAAGAAATTTGAAAAAATGGAAGGACATGTCGTTCCTAATTATATTTAATCTACAGGAGCGACACAAAGTTGCTCCTATATATATACAAGTAGAATTCTATAGGAGCGACAATTTTGGAATGACTTATCGTTCCTATTGGTATTTAATATACAGGAGCAACAAAAGTCGTTCTTATAGATATATAGGCAAATGCCTATAGGAGCAACAATTTTGGAACGACATGTCGTTCCTATAGATCAAAAGTAAAGACAACAACACTTGTAGGAACGACTTTTGTCCTTCCAGTTGGTCTCATTTGTTGTAGTGTTTGTATTAATCATCTAGCCTCATGGAGAGGAGAGAGAGTAGATTTTAACTAGGAAGAGTAGATTTATTCTGATAATTTAAACCTTTTTTGTCTTCGAATCCACAACAACAACAATAAAAAAAATGTCGTAAAACCAAAACTGTATAGCTATAAATCTCTCTCAATATATACGACGTGGATTGGGAAGTTATTATACAAGGAAGAAGTGGAGGTGAAGCATATATTTCATATGAATGGTGGGATGGTAAAACAAGCTATGCCAACAATTCAGGCCTCCAAGTTCTTTCTCTTTCATATAAATTTCCATATAATTTTACTTATATATGCTGTTTAAAACTTGCTCTTTAGGGATTTGCTATTTTAGTACTCCAACTTCTTTATTTTGGCAATTTTGTAGTTTGAGAATTTTGCCCTCAGTCTAATAGAGAGCGACCTGATAAGTTCAGGTCGCCTGGTCATATAACACTTGGCGACCTGAAGATGAGTGCAACATCAGGTCGCAAGGTTAGCGACCTCTCAGGTCGTACGAGAGGTCGCCCAGAGGTCGCACGTATAACTAGAAATGGGTCTCACATGAGGACAACCTACACTACGTCAGCCGATGATATCAGCCCTAATCCAGGACATCCAGCTTCATACAACTTTCGGATTGTACTGTAGCAATAATGACCACACGATCTAGGTAGACGTTGCAGAAGTGTACTGTAGCAATCTTAGCCACATATTTTAGGGTTATATTTGTTTTACATATTACTATAAATAGTGGCGATATTCCCTATTGTAATCATTGAGAAAAATATGATTGAATGAAATACATAAAAAGTTGAACGCTAAATATTTCTTCAAATATGAATTCGTTACTTTGTTTCATGGTATTAGAGAAGGTTTTTGCCTGACTCTGAACACTTCTTCTACCGTTTTCATTCTCTCCTCTCCTTATATCTCATGGAGGGTAACACCACTCCATCTCATGAGGCTCAAGCGAGCTCTTACTCAGTAATCCAGAATACTACTCTATCTTCTCAAAGCTCAAACTCAGCAATTCAGTTGCAAAATAAGCTCATCTCAATCAAACTAAATGACTCAAATTACCTGCTTTGTAAAATGCAAGTTTACACAACCATCAGAGGATCAGGCTTGAAGGCTACCTCACTGGATAAATCAAACCTCCATCCCAGATCGCTGAAGGATCTGTAAATTCGAAATTCATACTCTGGGTTAGGCAAGATCAGTTGTTAGCATCCTGGCTTCTCTCTTCTCTTTCTGAAAATCTACTTACCATGATGGCTGGCCTTGCATCCTCAAGAGAAATATGGAAAACTCTGGAGGCAAACTTCTCTAGTTAAACTGCAGCTAGGAAAATGCAGTATAAAATGCAGCTTTCCATCAAAAAATGAACCATGAGCATCAGAGACTATGTCAACAAAATAAAAACTTGCTGCGACATGCTCGCTTCAGCTGGCCACCAATTTCTGAAGAAGACCAAGCAATGCATGTTCTCACTGGACTTGGAGGAGGTTTTGACCCGGTGGTGGTAGCAGCTACAGCTCGGAGTGACTCACTCATCCTCAAAAATATTCTACCTATGTTATTAAGCTACGAGATCAGTCTGGAAGCTGGAAATTCATCAAACCTCATCAACACGGAAGGATCAAGCCCTACTATAGACATCTCCAATCAGTTCTCTGGTCAGAGAAGAGACAACTGGACTGGTGCAGGAGCAAACAGAGGAAGAGGTCTCCACCTTGGAAGAGGTGGCAGAGGAAGGAATAACAACAACATGGGAAATGGTGGAAGAGTTTTTAGACCAGGAAACAAGTCGTCTTGTCAAATTTGTGGTTACTCTGACCACTCTGTTGACAAATGCTATTACCAATTTGATGCTGCCTACACTGCACAGTCCAATACACAGAATAGCTCCAACACTTCTGTGAGCTCCTACTCAGCCTATCCTATCACTCAGTGCATTGATCACTCTATCCTATCACTGGTGTCTGATTCAGATAGCGATGCGAGCTGGTATGCAGATTTAGGAGCCTCTAATCATGTCACCAATGACCTCGCTAATCTCAACATCGACTCAGAATTCCAAGGAAACAATAAGGTTCAAGTTGGAAATGGACCAGGTTTGTGTATTTCTCATATTGGTAATTCACAGTTTAAATCAAGAAACAAATCCTTTTTACTCAAAAAACTCCTTCATGTTCCGCACATAACTAAAAACCTCATTAGTGTTTCTCAATTTGCTTAAGATAACTCTGTTTACTTTGAATTTCATCCTACTTCTTGCTGTGTAAAGGATCATGTTACACATTAAATTCTTGTCAGAGGCTCTCTTAGGAATGGCCTTTACAAATTTGATATTCAGCTCGCCAACACCCCCAGCTCGCCCTCAACCTCATCAACTTCTTTCACGAGACGAGACCCTAGTATCTTCATCGCTGAGTCCAGAGATCCAAATAAGGAAGAAGATTTACATTTATGGCATCTTAGATTAGGGCATCCTGCCAATAATGTACTACAAAAAGTTCTCAAAATCTGTAATCTCTCCATTGCTCATAATAATACAATCACTTTTCCGATTATTGCGCTTGTCTTCAGGGTAAAAGCCATAAGCTACACTTTTCTCCCTCAGGAACTGAATATACAAAACCCTTTGATCTTGTACATATAGATGTATGGGGTCCTGCTCCTATCAAATCCTCGAATGGATTCTCCTACTATGTTTCCTTTATTGATCACTATACTAGATATACTTGGATCTATCTGCTAAAACATAAATCTGATGTGCTCACTGCCTTCACTCATGTGCAAAATCTTATCCTCACTCAGTTTTATTCTAAAATAAAGTCAGTACAAAGTGATGGAGGGGGAGAATTCAAAGCCACAAACATGTTTCACTCCTCTGGAATACACCACAAAATCTCTTGCCCTTACACACCTGAACAAAATGGCCTTGCCGAAAGAAAACATAGACACATTGTTAAAAAAGGTCTCTCTCTCCTCTCTCACTCTCATCTACCTATCAAGTACTGGGATGATGCATTTAACACTACTGTCTATCTCATTAATAGATTACCCTCTAAAACCACTTAGTACAAAAGTCCTCATCAGCTCTTACTAAATCAAATTCCCAGCTACACTCATCTTAAACCCTTTGGGTGTCTCTGTTACCCTCATCTTAGACCTTTCAATAAATACATAAGCTCCAGTTCAGGTCGCAACCTAGTACTTTTCTTGGATACAGTGAACACTATAAGGGATTCAAAGTCTTACTGCTAGATAACACGAATATAATTACCAGACATGTGATCTTTGACGAGCTCAAATTTCCCTTCTCTAAGAATTCTGAACCTCACTCCTGCTCCTATATTCAACCATCTATTATTGGTCCTCCACCTCTTATACATATTCCCCATACTAATACACCATCAGTGAGCTCGCCACTATCTATAGCAACCTCATATGCGACCTCGCCACATTTGCCAGCGACCTCACCACAATCCCATGCGACCTCACCCCAGTCGCCAGCGACCTCAACACAATCACATGCGACCTCACCACAGCCTCATATTCAACCTTCCATACTTGGTCTGCCCCCTCTTATACAAGTTCCCCAGAAAGCGACCAATCTACAATTCTCCACGACCTCACCACAACCTCATATTTTCCATCCCTCCAGTACTGCCCATCAGCCCATCCCACTATCCTCCAGTCAATCCAGTCCCTCTACTATTCCTCTTACAGTTGAATTACCAATCATGAGCTCTCCAGATGCTTCTCCTTTTATTTCTGTGCCTATTACTAATCCTTTTGCAGGTAAACACCACATGGTAAGTCCCAAGGTGCTCAGCGCGCAGCTCATAGATTTTAGGGAGCCCTCCTCCTATGTTGGAGCTTTAACACATCCCAAGTGGAAAGCAGCTATGTGTAAAGAGTATGCAGCTCTCCTTAAGAACCAGACATAGTCTCTCTCTGAGCTACCTCTTGGCAAGTCGTTGATTAGTTGCAAATGGGTGTTCAAACTGAAAACTCATGCTGATGGAACTGTTACTCGATATAAAGCTAGATTGGTCGCCAAAGGATACAGTCAAGTGCCAGGTTTTGACTTTTCTGACACTTGTTTAAACTGAAAACTCATGCTGATGGAACTGTTGCTCAATATAAAGCTAGATTGGTCGCCAAAGGATACAGTCAAGTGCCAGGTTTTAACTTTTCTGAAACTTTAAGCCCTGTTATTAAAGCTACCACTATCTGAGTTTTCCTCTCCATCGCTGTCAACTGTAATTGGTCCGTTAAGAAACTGGATGTCAATAATGCCTTTCTAAATGGTGAGCTGGATCGAGAAATCTTCATGGCTCAACCACCTGGTTTTGAACAAGATGGTACCAATCTTCAGGTGTGCAAATTGTCAAAAGCGATTTATGGGCTTAAACAGGCTCCTCGCGCCTGATTTGGAAAATTGCGAGCTGTCCTTATTCATTTTGGTTTCTCTACTTCCAAGGCTGATAGTTCTCTCTTCTTCTCCAACACTTCCTCCGGATACATCTGGGTTTTGGTGTATGTTGACGACATCCTCGTCACGGGCAGCGACAACGCCAGAATTTCAAAGCTTATTGCTCACCTTGATTTAGCTTTTTCATTAAAGAATCTAGGTGAACTGCATCATTTCCTTGGCATCGAGGTTTCGCACACCGATCAGGGTCTACATCTGAATCAAGGCAAGTACATTTTGACTCTTCTCGAAAGAGCTGGAATGGCTAGAGCTAAAGCCACCCTTACACCGATGGTTGTCTCTCCTGTCCTCTGTAAATCTCAAGGAGAACCCACTGTTGATCCATCCTTTTACAGAAGTATTGTTGGGTCTCTTCAGTATATTACAATCACTCGACCTGATATTTCTTATAGCGTCAACAAAGTATGCCAATATATGCACTATCCTCTCAGCACACACTGGCGAGCTGTCAAGCGAATTCTGCGATATCTTGCCAGTACCATTCCTTATGGAACAACCTACAAAAAAATCTCATACTTTACTCTGACAGGTTTTTCAGACTCTAACTGGGCTGGTGATCTGGATGACAGGAAATTCTTCACTGGGTTTTGTGTTTTTCTCGAACGAAATATTATCTTTTGGTGTTCTAAAAAGCATACCTCTATTTCGAGGTCCAGCACCGAGGCTGAATATTGCAGCCTATCTCATGCTACTGCAGAAATAATATGGATCCGGTCCTTGCTACATGAGCTTCATGTCACACTTCCTATTGTTCCTACAATATGGGTCGACAATCAAAGTGTTATTGTGGTTACCTCCAATCTTGTTCCCCATGCTCGTACTAAGCACTTTGAATTAGATCTTCATTTTGTTCGAGATCTCATTGCGAAGAAATTGCTGCAGGTTCAGTTTGTTCCTTCTGTTGATCAGACTGCCGATATTTTCACCAAACCGCTATCTCATCAATTCTTTGTTTGGTTTCGACATAAGCTCTCTGTTCTTCCTCTCGCCGCACTTGAATTGAGGGGGATAATAGAAAGCGACCTGATAAGTTCAGGTCGCCTGTTCATATAACGCTTGACGACCTGAAGATGAGTTCAACACCAGTTCGCAAGGTTAGCGACCTCTCAGGTCGTACGAGAGGTCTCCCATAGGTAGCACGTATAGCTAGCAATGGGTCTCACACGAGGACAACCTACAATACGTCAGCTGATAATGTCAGCCCTAATTCAGTACATCCAACTTCATACAGTTGTCGGATTGTACTGTAACAATAGTGACCACACAATCTAGGTAAACGTTGTAGAAATGTATTGTAACAATCTTAGCCACATATGTTTGGGTTACATTTATCTTACATGTTATTATAAATAATGACGACATTCCCTACTGTAATCATTAAGAAAAATATGATTGAATGAAATACAATAAAAGTTGAACATTAAATCTTTTTTCAAATATGAATTCGTTACTTTCTTTCAACGTCAAAAAAACTTTTCCACTAGAGCCCATTCTTTTTAGTAATAACTAGATTTTGACCCGCACTTCATTGCGGGACAAATTTATTAAAAATTATAGATGTTGAGTTTATTTATTTGTAGTGAAAGGAAAAAAAAATTATATAAAAATAAGATTACATTGTAACATTTAATCAATTAACACATGAATAATATAAAATACAAAAATTTGTGTTAGACAACCGAACGGGGTACATTTCATTAAGCAACTCCCAAAAAGTAAGTTTAAGTGTTTCTTTTTAATTTTTGGGTTAATTTTAATTTAGTTTAATTTATCTACTTTAGGTTTTTTAAATTTTTTTTATTTTTTTGAGGTCTACTAATTTTTTTTAGTATTTTTTTTAATTTTAAAAATAAATTTTAAGGAGTCCGACTAATGCTTAGAGTGCCAATTTGCTTAATATACAAATATAAAATACACACACTTTGCAAAATTAGTTCTAATTCAAACATATTTGTCTATTAAGGGTACTTAGTAGTGCAACTTGATATTATGTAATAATCTATATATGATGTATATTTATTTTATATATAATATATCCGAAATTTTAATTTAATGTATTCATTTATTCAGATTCACTGAACATGGTTCGTGATATAGCAATTGTATGTTCTATCTAGTGAAAATAAAAGGAAAAAAAATACTATTCTCCTTAACTCTCTAAATTTTTCTATATTGTATAGGTAGATTGAATATATTAAAATATGTGTATTTAAATAATTAATTTTTATAAAATATAATTTTCCTTTACGTAATATGCATTTATTAATAATAGTCATTCATATTATAAAAATCTCAAAATTATTATATTAGGTGTCATGAAATAATTATTCTTTATACAATATAATATTTCTTTTCTTTTATAATTATTTATTAATAATAATTCATCTTAAGATTTGAATTTTATTCTTTTACTTGAGAATATATTAGAAAAAAATTAAGAACTTTCGTTTAAATAAAAATTAAATGGTAATTTTTATGACTGCCACCTAAGAATAAAAATCTAAAATAAGAATTTAAAATATGAAAGGGAAAAACAAAAGGAAAGATAAATGAGTTTCTTTCATAGAACAAAAAGTTATTGACGATGAAGTTTAATTGTTTATGCAGAGAAAAAAAATTAAATTACAAAGAAAGAATCATTAAATAATATAATTATTATTTTTAATATGTTGATAATAAAAATATCATAATTTAAAATATAATTTAATGAGAAAATAAAATTACACTAATTGATTAGATTTTTAAATTTTAATTTTTTTAGTTAAACAATAAGTAATTATAATATTTATCATAAATTAGTACAATATATAAAAATAGTATAGTTTTTAAAAAAAATTATACTTGCTGATTTGATCTTTAAAATATTTTTTTATATATAAATTTATTAAAAATAAAACCCAAAATAAATATAAAAAAAAGAAAAGAAAAGAAAAAACAAACAAAACAAATCAAAAGATAAGAAAAAAGAAAGAAATAGAAAAAAAAAAAACAATTGGAGGGTGACATATGTCACCCCCAAAAACCTGCAGGCCTCCTATACTATAGATCTAAAATAAGAATTTAAAATATGAAAGGGAAAAGAAAAGGAAAGATAAATGAGTTTCGTTTTTAGAACAAAAAGTTATTGACGACGAAGTTTAATTGTTTATGGAGAAAAAAAAATTAAATTACAAAGAAAGAAAAAATACATTCATTAAATAATATAATTATTATTTTTAATATATTGATAATAAAAATATCATAATTTAAAATGTAGTTTAATGAGAAAATAAAATTACACTAATTAATTAAATTTTTAAATTTCAATTTTTTTAGTTAAACAATAAGTAATTATAATTTTTATCATAAATTAATACAATATATAAAAATAGTATAGTTTTTAAAATAAAACTATACTGGCTGATTTGATCTTTAAAATATTTTTTATATATAAATTTATTAAAAATAAAATCCAAAATAAATTAAAAAAGAAAAGAAAAGAAAAAACAAACAAAACAAATCAAAAGAAAAGAAAAAAGAAAGAAATAGAAAAAACAAATAAAAAACAAATAAAAAAAACTAATTGGAGGGTTTTAATTTCATTAATTGATTTTTCTCTGTCACCCCAAAAACCTGCCGGCCTCCTGTACTCTAGAGGTATCTATAGAAAAATTCATATAGATAGCGTTTAGTCTATTCTTCAGTCTGAAGTTCATAAATATGTGTACCCTAGTATATAATTAGAATTAAAGGTTGACATTTGAGACCGTCGAGGAAGCCACTTATTTTTTATTTCTTTCGTAAGAAGTTTACTTTTTCCTAGAAATCAATAAAGGTAACGTGACATTCAGCTAATTTCATTCCAAAAATTAATGTGTAGACATATTATTAAATTTTCATGTCACGCTAGTACTCAACTTATAATCTTAAAACTGATGCAACAGGTTCTTTTAGCAGGGAGGGGGAAGAAAGAGCATATCATTTAAATATATGAATTATATACTCTTTCCATCCCAAAAAAGTAATTCAATATATTTTATTTTTGTTATTTCTTACATAGAGAGTTCAATTATTATATTTAAGATATTATTAATTTTTCATTTTTACATACTTTTAATTAATATTTTGAAATATTAATTTTTTAATACTAATATAAAATCTTACAATTCCAACTATAAATGTATTAATTTCAACACTAATTTTTAGAAGTATTAATTAATTCAAAAAGAATATACCTAAAAAATATTAACAAAATTAATAATTTAAATATATAAATTATTCATTTCTTAGTTTGTGTTAAATCAACTATGTAACTATTATAGTGGGATGGAATGAGTATTTTCATATGCATGGTTGGAACAGTGAAACAAGCTATGCCAACAATTCAGACCCCCAAAGTTCTCTCTCTCTCTCAAGAAATATTTAGAAGATGAGTTTATATGATAATGTCATCAAATTGAAAATCTAAAAAATATATATTATTAATTTATATACAAAATTATTCAGAACAATTTTTTAATTAAATAATAATAATTTATTATTACTCAAATTAAGTTTAATATATTCAAAAATTAGTGACTCAATAAAATTTTAAATAATAATATTTAAATAATGATTATTTCTTGTTGTAAATATTATTCTAATTACCTAATATTTTATAAATATATATGTTATAACAAAATAAATTTCTATTAATAAATTTTGTTACTTTCCTTTTTGGTTATTTTATAAAATTAAGTTGCTATCAACTGCCAATTATTTACCAACTCATCTATACAAGTATATAAATCAGTTAAATCACATAAGTGTTAATGCAATCAATTATTCTTTAACAAGACAAAGAAGAAAATATTTAATTTTGAATTGTTGGGAAATACCAACACCAAATCATTTTGAATTGTATACGTCTATTTTCAATAATTTCATTTATGGGAAACATTTTTTTAAAGAGAAAATAGATTATATAAATATGAAGAATTATAAATAAAGCTATATAAGACCTGAGGGGAAATTATCATACCTCAAATAGCTTACAGCTGAGAAAAATGGCACTTAAGAAAACTCTTCATATGAATGCTGGGATTGGTGAAACTAGCTACGCCAACAATTCAGGCCTTCAAGTTCTCTCTCTCTCTCTCTCTCTCTCTCTCTCTCTCTCTCTCATACACACGGGTCAGTATATGTATAATTATTGTAATTTGCTAATTGTCATTCTTGCAGAAAGTAGTGATATCAAAAACATGGGCGGTGTTAGATGAGACCCTCAAAGATATGTTTACTCAGAATAATTATAATAATGGGTTTCCAAAGTGCATCAAGATTGCTGACTTGGGCTGTTCATCTGGGCCCAACACTCTTTTCCTCATCTCCCACATGATGGACACAATTGAAGATCTGTACAAACACAACAACGTTAAGAACTTACCTCAACTTGAGGTGTTCTTGAATGATCTTCCTGACAATGACTTCAACAATCTGTTCAAGTTGTTGCCCAATTTCTGTGGAAAAGAGTGCAAATTCGAATGCTTTATGTATGGTGTGCCTGGCTCCTTCTGCAGCAGACTATTTCCAAGCAACAGCCTAAACTTTGCTTATTCGTCCTATAGTCTTCATTGGCTCTCCCAGGTACATATATAATTCTATATGATTTGATTATTTACATATATGTATCATTAATTTTTCTTTTTAGTTCATTAGACACTAATTATATATATATAGTGATATATGTCTTATATACGCATGTCTAAGGTAGTGATCATGAAAATTTTATGAAATTCTTGGTAGATTCCAGAAGGACTTGGGAAGAATAATAAGGAAAACATATATATTGTGCCGAATAGCCCACCACAAGTATGTGAAGCATACGCAAATCAATTCCAGAAGGATTTCTCAAGGTTTCTAAGTGTGCGATCCGAGGAAATAACATCCGGTGGCCGTATGGTTTTGGCATTCATTGGTAGGAGCTTTGCAGACCCTTCATCCAGAGACGAACTTGTGATTTATACAATGCTCGCGGAAACTCTTTCTGACATGGCTGCTCAGGTTAGTAATTATGGGTTAATTGCATTTATGGTTCTGTTAATATTTATTTAACTTTTACACACACACACATATAGGGGCTTGTCAAGAAGGACAATTTGTATTCGTTCAACATGCCAGTATACATGCCATGCCTACAAGAAGTAGAGTCAATAATCGGGGATGAAGGGTCGTTTAATTTGGACAAGATGGAGGTCGTTAGGGTTCCGTGGGACGCCCACGAAGATTACAATGATAGAGTTTTCGACAAGAACAGGAGTGGGAAACTCGTGGCGGATTGTGTTCGGGCTATCGTGGAGCCCATTTTGGCATCCCACTTTGGAAGCTCCGTTATTGATGATGTCTTTGATCGTTATGCGAAAAAAATGGAGGAGCGCTTATCCAAAGAGAGATCATCCTATTTCACTCCGGTTATTTCCTTAACTAGGAAATAAACAGATTGGGATGGTATGGGATACCACAAAATGGTATTTAACATATAAAATAAGCATCTCTGGCAAGTGACTCAGAGTTTGATGCATCGCAATAAAAGTGTCATTTTAACATTGCAATACATTGTGTTGGAAAAATATATTATATAGAAAAATAATTGTTTTTATGTATGACTATATAGATGCTCTGCCTCTGCCTGTTTTTATAGATATAATTCACATATAGAGGAGCTTCCATAGTGTGTTGCTAATATTGGCTCTGTGTGTAGGCTCTAAAGAACCGAGCACTTTTGGTTCCAAAATGGTGAAATGTTGAGTTACCCATATTTAAGTGCCAGAATAGCACAATAGAACTTATGTGAACTAGGAATATGCCTAATATTTTTATAATTTAACTATGTAATGCATGTTGCACATGTTTTTTTTTTTTTTAAAACACAAAAAATAAATATATAGATTCAGTGGAGCATGTTGCACATGTTCTTTTATTCTTCATTTGTATAGTCATGCGTAATGATAATTGTATTTTATTGCTTTTGTTAATCGGTTGATCATATTATAGGATAATGCACTAGGTTTTAAAGTCCATTGTTTGGGATGTTAAAGTCGGACTTTTAATTTAATATCAAATATTTGTAGTGGGGACTACTAATTTTTTAAGAGTGAAACAAAAGCGAAGATGATAATTGATCAATCTTTTTGAATGATTTGTGAAAAATGAAATATAATATTCAATGAACAAAAATAAAAAATATGAGGAAAAGAAGGCACTTAGAAATTTCAGAATATGCCCAAAATACTAATCCATTTTTGCTTGATTTTGATGACCGGAGAGACTTCTTGTGATTTATTTTTTGAAAAATATGAGGAAAAGAAGGCATATATAAATTTCCAGGATATGCCCAAAATACTAATCGATTTTTGCTTGATTTTGATGACCGGAGAAGACTTCTTGTGATTTATTTTTTGAGACTCACTGATAAGAAAAATGGCAAACTCATGACGAAAGTAAATGGCGGGTTTATAATATCACTAGTGCAGAAACAGTTTTCTAAAACGCCCTATTTCAGTTAATCTAGAACCCCCTGCCCAGGCGTTCTGACTAGAGCTGTTCTAGAATATCAGATTTTCCAAATCAGCTTTCTGAGGCGTTCTAGAATATCCGATATTCTAGAACGATTATTTTAGACGTTCTAGAAAATCAATTTACCCGTTTTAGAAAACAGTTTTCCCCGATTAATATGTTCTATAAAATAACATTCCAGAACGGTTACCAAAAAAGACGTTCTAGAAAATGTATATTCCAAAACGTCTTTTCCAAAATGACGATCTGGAAAATGTATATTCTAGAACGTCATTTTCGAACAGGACGTTCTAGAATAAATATTTTCCAGAACGCCATTTAGAAAAAGACGTTCTAGAATATATATTTACAGAACGTCTTTAAAATTGACGTTCTGAAATATACATTTTCTATAACGTCTTTTTTGTAACCGATATGGAATGTACATTTTTCAGAACGTCTTTTTCAAAAGAATCGTTCTAGAATATACATTTTCCAAAACGTTTTTGGGAAAGACGTTCTAGATTTGACAGTTTTTGAATTCCCAGTTCTTTTCATTTTGTTTTCCAGATCTATTCATCCCTAAATTGAAATTTTTTTCACAAAATACCAATCATTCATATAATCCAAAAATCATCAATTAATCACAATAATACATACACACCAAAATATATCAATACGAACAACATAAGTCACAAAATACACGATCACCAAATGTTAAAGTAGAAATCACCAATAATACACAATTCGCCAAATACACGTTCACCAAAAACACGAGTACCTATTTTACCACCATTCAAGTTATCCAAAAATAGTTTGTTTGTGATCAAGCAAGAACCTTTAATAAACACTCCGACCAACGTCTACGTACATCATCAATGTCATCATTCGAATAAGGTTGTTCCATGTTGAGTGCCTGCAGGTCAATGAAAAACCGGAAATAATTATTTAATTTGAGAACAGAGAACATATATATATCCCCTTGATAATCCGATTTCGAATAAAACAGAGATCAAAAAATCAACCACTGAAGATAGAATTAAAAATATTGTTAATAAAAATAATATGGACAATTCCCAACTAGAAGGTGGGTTGTGTTACCCCTATATAATCACATGTCAATAGAAGATGTCAATCTAGGCAGGGGACGAACAAGTTAAAAGAGCTCATACCTTTGTCAGAAGGTAAATCGACCAAGAAGCAAAGGCTGAAAAAAGAGGTGCCGTAAACACACAAACAGTTTGCACAGACACAGGAATATTGAAGGAGTTCAGTATCCTTCCAATAAAGACAAATTTCACATCAATCCTAACTACCAGAGCAAAACACTTTATGTGCCCGATTATTTTCTAACTAAAAAGAATCTCTTATGATCTTAGATCTATTAAAAGCAACAATTTATTTATGTACACACCGCCATAAGGTGCCTGCAGTCAATGTAAGTCCAGGGCAAACAGTTCCACTAATCACACGTCCAAGAGGATACCTTTGACATATTTTAGAAAAACACACTCAATTATTTTGATGTTAAATTAGAACTGAAATGCAACGATAATCTTTTCCACCCAAATATATCAACTATAACCATGTATGGTCATCAAACCAATTCCAAAAGTCATAGACTCCATTTTTTATAAGATACTGTTTCCACCTGAAAGAATAAAAAAAATGTAAAGACTAGGTTATTCCATAATTCATAATACATTCGAGAAATAATTAATTATTGAGGTGCGTAACCTCTGCAAAAGCCAATAATCCAAGACCAGCTGCTGCTGCTGCGACACCAAAAGCCAGAGGCACAGAATCAGAAGCCTCCTGCAAATCAAACTTTCTTCTTATTTATTTATTATTTATTATTTTTTTTATTAAGAAAGAAAGAAAGAAGCTATAAGGTAGTGATACAAGCTGAGATATTTACCCGAAAAGCATCACCAATTGCACCCGTCAAGTCGCTGAGGTCAAGGCTAAACGTCTTTTTCGGTTGTATCCAGGGAAGGCCGCTTTTCTGCATGGTTTTCATTTGGTAATAAAATTAAATGTTATTTCAAAGAAAGTAAAAGAGAATTAAAAAATTAGTAAGCACTAATCGTCCACCCTCTCGGCCCTTCTGCACCGTCTTTGATTGCATAAGCAGATTTGAAGCCATTAGATGTCGCAGTTCTGCTACGAGTTCCGAGTTTCCATCAAACCTGTCTTCATCAAAAATCGAAAACATAGATAAGATTGGTTGTTAAAAATCTTGATATGTTCGAGAAGATGAAAAGCATTTGCAAACACTTCCAACAGCACAAATCAGCTTAAGAGCCTGTGTCCATATATCCATCCATAATAGTAGCATATACTAACTGAACCCACCACCTACTTTCAGTTTCAAGTCATTATCAACATTGTAACATAATAGTAATACAAACCAAATACAAAATCAAATAATTTGAAGCTCAAGATAATTGCCATGTTTGGTAATAAGAGGTTTGATTAATCCTCAAACTTGGAGAACTTGATACAAACAACATGCCCATTTCGGACAAATCCAAGTATGTCCAGCTCTTGCAAGCCGTTTACATCCCCCTAATGCCAACAAACTATGAAGTGCAAATGCAATATCAACAAGCCACGTTGAAACAAAGAAAACCTCAATAGTCAGGAATCGAGGCAAAGCGATATCCTTGCGCACCTCTCCATGAATAGTACGCAATCCGAGTTTCATAGAAGCCTGCTCACAATTTCACAGGAGTTAATATAGAAAGTTCGCCATTAAAAGCTCCATCGTCTTATTTTATCAAAACAATTCAAAAACACTTTTTTCCTCGAAAATATGATCTAATTTCTAATAAGGTCTTATTCTTTCATATATTTTCGTCAAACACCCTCTAATCCTTAAAAATTGTAATATAGAAGAGGCCTCATATAGAACACTGTGAAAAGTAATAAAGAGGGATGCAAAAACTATAGAAAAAGTATGAAACCGAGTCTTGATGTTATTACGGTTTGGCAATCTTCAATGTTGAGATAAAGAAAGAGCCTGTCCTTGATTTATTTTTACCTTAAGGACATAATTTTTTWYGMGGGGAGTTCAGCTCGTTTAWAAAAATTATGTCATACATTTTATCCTCCTCACTTTACGTAAAATGACCATTGTTGTTCATTCTAGCCATCTCGCCCATCTACGAGTTTGCATCCAAGTTGTTACAGGTCTTATGTGAGCTTTCAGGATTCATTAAGGTACATGTATTAACCTAAAAACCAGAAATATAATAGTAATAGAATAGCTAACCAATCAAGATTTCACTTGAAACCTCAATTGATAACTTGTAGAATGCTGAACACTCAAAACAGAAATTTATAATTTGTATCCCATTTGAAAACCTGAAAACCCTTTCTAAGATGAAGACAAAGTAGAAAATAAAAATAACCTAGTAACAACCACACTTTCACTTCACCATTCTCAGGAAAATCCAATTGCAACAAAATCAGAACGAAAATTAACATGTAATAACAACGAAAATCAAAATTAATAAGCAAAAAATCACCAAAAGCAGAAAATTAATTAGATGTGGTAAAAGAGACGAACCGGTAATGGTGCCGTGTAAAACAGTGCCATTTTTTAGCTCAATTGATATGGTCTCGTTGTTCAATTTCATCAAAAACCTGCTCAAAAATTATTTTGTTTTCAGGTGTTAATTATATGGCCCAAGTCCCTTTATTAATTGACCGGCCCATTTTGCAGCCCACCTACTGGTAGCCCAAAGCCACGACCCAACTCAACCGGGCGGGCGATCCGGATCCGTCTGGGACTTAATCTCGACCGCCCATCTTGTGGTCTTTGATCTGGACCATTGGTTCCCTCCTTATAACCCCCACTCAGCAAACCCTAGCCTCTCACTTGTTTTCTTCGTCTTTCTCTCTTCGGCTGCTCTCTCTCTCTCTCTATCTCTGGTCTTCTTCTTCCTCTGGTTCTCCTCCCTTGCCGGAGAATCGGACTGAGCCTGTGAAAGATATCGTGATACCCTGAGAGTGAGTTTGTGAGTGTGAGTTTGGGGCTGGGGTTCAAGTCAACGGGGGGTTTTCCCGGTGCGCCGCCTTGGGTCGTGGTCCTAGGTGCTACCAGCGGCTGCCGGCGGCGGTTGTGAGGAAACGGGGAGCCGGTTTACTGTGGTGTTTAGAAAGGGGGCCGATTTTGTGGAGATCTGAGCCGTGGTTTTCAGATCTACTATTCGCCCCTTGTTCCGGCGACCTCACGAAAAGGGGGTTTATCGTTCCTTTATTTTTCATAGCTGTGTTTATTTTTCCTTCTTCCGTTTATTATTTTTGTTCCCCACTGATTCTGTTTTCCAGGGTTTCAGGTAGCATCCGGAGTGAAACTCGAGCATTCGGGCCGGACTTCGAAGGAAGAAGCTGGTGGCTGTTTTGGGGGGCTAACTACGGACAGAGTTGACCACTGTCCGGGCCCCTTTGACCAAGCTTGACGAAACAGGAAAGAGAAAAGGACAAATCTGGCTTTCGGCGTTCCGCTGCGTCTCAAAAACCGATCAGCCATGAGTCGTTCGACGGTCGGTTACGCACCCAACATCAGGATAAGTTAAAACTTACAATGACCGTAAAGAAATCTAATCAGAAAGATATGATGGGATAAAATGAGGAAGATGAAGAAACACAAAACCTGACGAGCTTCATTATTGTCGCGAAGAGAATTCGACGGAGAATTAGGGTTTTGTACGAGCAACAAAAGAGGAGAGCCGCAGGGGTTTTGGCTTTAAACAATCGCGTCCCTGTAATCTCTATACTGAATTTTTGGACATCTTTTGACGGTGATGTTTTATGGGCCCTCCTTCCTGCACCTGATCCTTCCAGATCGCTATCTTCTCGAACGCCTCGATCGTGAGGATGAAGTGCGCTTTCGGCGAGTTTCACCGGCCGCCGCCGTCGGGCTCGAGGCCGTAGTTGGGGGCGCAGAAGTTGGGGGCAGTGACGATGATGGAGGTGCCGGGGATGCACCACCGGAGGTCGTCGACGCAGCGAATTTCGAAGCAGGCGCCGCAGATCTGGCCCTTCTTGAAGAGGACGGTTCGGTGGCCTTGCCGTACCCCTTCTTCAGCAGGTCGCCGTAGCCTCAGGCACCGCCGACGGTGTTAGCGGGATTGCGTAGTATGTCGCGCGGGCGGACTTCCAGTCGGGCTGTGAGGCGGAGGGGGTGGATGTGGGGCTGTTGAGTTTGGTGAAGGGAAATGAAACGAGAGGACTCCGATTTTGGGGATTTCTAGAAGCTGATTTTTCTTAATTTTTTTTATTAATTTGTGAATTTTTGGGATAAAATAACAACTTTAAAAATCTTTCAAACTTAATAGAGTTCGTTAAATGAGTGGTTAATATTAGGGATGGCAATTTCGCCCCGGCCCGTGATATTTGAGTTCGGGTATCGTTTTCGCCCCGCAGGTACCCGCCCTGGTTCGGCTTGTTATATATTTTTTAATTTTTAAATATATTTATATATATTTTAAATATTTATTTTGTATGAATTATTAATATTTTTTACTTTTAGTATTGTTTTTAATTAGTTTTTCATATTATATTTAATTTTGATAATAATATATATGTTATTATATATTAAATTAATTTTAAATTTAATTAAAATAATAAAAAATAAATACAACGGGTCGACCCGACCCGTATGGTGGACGGGGCGGGTCCGTGTCCTTTAGTACCCGACCCGACCCATTGCCATCCCTAGTTAATATGATTGTAAAGTTGATTTTTGACTGTCATTTGGTAACTTTTAAGTTATCACACATTTACTAGTTAGTGAAAATAGTGCTTGTCTTGGCTATATGAATTTAAATTGTTATATGTGATACGAAAATAGTACAGATCATTGTCTAGGTTTTTTTCTTTTGATTAGTTGCTTATATATCAGTATATAACTTTTATTACGAAAGTGCCACCAGGTGATATTTTAGAACGCCTTTACCTGAGGCGTTCTAGAACGTCTGTTTTAAAATATGTTTTTTGTACTTAGTGGATATACCAGAACGCCCTTAAAAAGGCGTTCTGGTATATCAAATATATCAGATCGCCTTTTTCAACGGCGTTCTGGTATATCGAATATACCAGAACGCCGTTAAAAAGGAGCTCTGGTATATCGAATATACCAAATCGCCTTTTTTAACGGCGTTTTGGTATATTCGATATACCAGAACGCCACTGAAAAAGGCGATCTGATATATTTTATATACCAGAACGCCGTTGAAAAAGGCGATCTGATATATTGATATACCAGAACGCCGTTAAAAAGGCGCTCTGGTATATCGAATGTACCAGATTGCCTTTTTTAACGGCATTCTGATATATTGATATACCAGAACGCCGTTAAAAAAGGCGTTCTAGTATATGACACTTTTATTACGAAAATGCCATCGTCTTATATTTTAGAACGTCTTTTTTTGAGGCGTTCTAGATTGAATGTTCTAGAATAGATTTTCTGCACTGGTGTATTTTGGTATATAATTTTGATTATTATTTTTCATACATTCATCATTGAAGCATACAGTATTATATAGCAATATAGATAGTTATAGTTGACCAAGAATATGTGGTTAGAAATGCTACAATACATCCTGACAATGGTTACCTATAGTGTGTGGCCATGCAACAGTACAATCTGACAGCTGTAATAATCTGGATTGTATTGAACTAGGCTTGATATCAACTAATGTATTGTAGGCTTCAAGTAACACTACTGCAGAAACAGCGTTCCACGGCGCCTCTTCCACGGTGGTTTCAGCAAACCGCCTTTAAATATGTTTTTATGGTGGTTTTCCAGAAAACCGATGTCAATCCTTCATCTAACGGCGGTTCTCTTAAAACCGACGTAGAATCACATTTAAACGGCGGTTGTTGGTGAATCGACGTAAAAAACTGCATATTCACGTCTATTTATTAACAATCGCCGTAAAATGTGCCAGTTTTACGGCGGTTATTTGTGAACCGACGTAAGACTGGATTCTATTAAGACCAGCTGATTTTAACGTCAGTTCACTAACAACCGCCGTAAAACTAACACATTTTACGGCGGTGAACCGACGTTAAAGCCAGAGGATTTTAATAGTCCCCACCCATCTCACGCCTTCATATCCATCCCCTCTCTTTATTTTTCTTTTTATTTATTTCTTTTTCCAATTCTAAAATAAAACAGCCAATACAAAATTCCTCAAGTTGTGGCTGTGAGCAAGACTAAGCTGGTTCCCCTCCTCCGCCAAGTGTACGACGCCGGCCAACGCTGCTTTGGCGAGAAATACAATAGATCGATCCATCCCCTTCTCTCTCTCTCTTTTCCCCAAACCATAGACGCAAGCTTCCCCTCCCTCTCCACCTGACTTCTCTTCCTCTATCTTCGCTGATGTTCTATATTGCATTCATGAGCACATCTCCTCTGATCCAACGATTCGCGTGTCCTTCATAACGACCAAACCCTAAACATCGCTCTATCGCGCGTGAATAACAGGTCCCCACTACAAAAAAAAAAATAGTTTTCCGAGGGATTTTTCCCTCGGTTTTTATGAAAATTCCCTTGGTTTTTGGAGAAAACGAGGGGAAAACCGAGGGAAACGTTCCCTCGGAAAAACTGTCCTCGGTAAAATTTTCCGAGGGAAAAATTCCCTCGAAAAATATTTCCGAGGGGAAAACCGAGGGTCACTCCCCTCGGTTAATTCCAGTCGTGTGCCCTCGGAAAAACCGAGGGCACAACCGAGGGCGATTTTCCCTCGGAAAACCGAGGGTCCTGAACCCTCGGAGAAAAATAGAAAATGCGCACGTAGCGACCGAAAACCGACCCCCGTGGATCCACGACGCCGAGACGCACCTCTCCCGCCCCGTTCGTGAATTTTTGGGCTTTTCTCCTATTTTTTGCTAATTTTCTAATTTTCTCTAGTGTATTTTTTTAATTTTTTATTTAGTAAAAAATAGGAAAAAAAAACGAAACACGTACGGAGCGACCGGAAACCGACCCCCGTGGATCCACGACGCCGAGACGCACCCCTCCCCACCTCGTTCGTGAATTTTTTGTGGTTTTCTCCTATTTTTTGCTAATTTTCTATTTTTCTGAGGGTTTTTCCGATTTTTTATTTAGAAATTCAAAAAAAATAGCAAACGCCCACGAAACGAGGCACGACCGACCCTCAATGTTCCGGGATCACAAGACGCACCCCCCGCCCCCTCGTCGAGATCACGACGCCTCGTCCCTTCGCTTTTCCAACCGAACGACTTGATCGATCGAGCGTATCTTGGTTGTTTGGTCGAATTGCACGAAACGTGTGGATACGCACGTGTTCGTTCATATTTTTCGACCGAAGTTGGGCCAGAACCTCCCCACGTGCCCGAGATGATAGGATTGTTTCAATTTTACGATTTTTCTTTTTTTTTTCTTTTTTTTCCTTTTTTTTTATTTTTTTACAAAACCGAGGGTCCTCTTACCCTCGAAAATTTCCGAGGGGAGTCAGGACCCTCGGAAATTTCCGAGGGCAGACATGACCCTCGATTTTTTTTGGTAAATTTTTTTGATTTTTGATTTTTTTTATTATTAAAAAACCGAGGGGAGACAATGCCCCTCGGTTTTTTCCGAGGGTCAATGTGACACTCGGTTTTTTTGGTAAATTTTTTAATTTTTTTTTTTATTATTAAAAACCGAGGGGAGACAAAGACCCTCGG
>BMAC01000169.1:746286-769529 GCA_014905375.1 Phtheirospermum japonicum
TATATATATATATATATATATATATATATATATATATATATATATATATATATATATATATATATATATATTTATTTGGCCAAAATTTTTTACCTGATCTTAAATTATTGTTATATATTTCTTACTTGATACAATAATAGAAAATTTCTTGATTCAAAGAATAAAATATTTATTACTATATATTTTGAGAAGTTTTGGGGAAAAAAGGTCACAGGAAGTATTTTTCAACGGCGGTCGCCAAAAAAGTCGCCATCGAATGCTGGCAGGTGGTGGTGTTGGAATAATACATAATCGACAAGCATTTGTATTAGGCCAGATTGACGGGTCACGACCCGTTAGGCCATCTGACCCGATATTATAATGTATTGGTTTTTATACTATGATATATTGGTTTTTGTATTTCGGAATTTAGGATTTCTTGGAGTCGAACATATGAAACTGTCCATATTTTTTCATTTTCCCGAATGCCTGAATATCTATTAATATATGATTTCATGACCTTAAAATTAACTAAATGTATTCCGGAAACCTTTTACAACTACACGATCTCTCGTTGGTCATATAATGATAAAAAAACTAATTTAAGTAAATGAATATCCAATTAAAATTATTAATTACAATTACATAGATTAATTAAGTCTTTCCATTGATAAAAGATTAAATATAAATAATTAGACATTACAAATAAATTCCTTAAATGATAATATACAAGTTTAAAAATATCGAATATTAGTAAACACATTTATGGAAATCGATCAATGGTCTTTCCATAATATAAGAAAATATATAAATGAATGCAGACTTATTTTGAACAAATTCGATTATCTCTATAATTAAAAAAAATATTTCAACATTTACTATTTTCTCAACTTTACCAAAATTATCGATTCACCTAAAATTAATAAGAAAAAAAGCGTGGAAAAAAAGTGTGGACTCTCTTTATTGTTGTTGTTGTTGTTGTTGTTGTTGTTGTTGTTGTTGTTGTTTATAAATTTTAGATTTTCTATGAGCTATATGTAATAACTCAGACATTGTTACGTACACCCATACAATAGAGATGTGCATTTGTACGATTGATCGTATCTCCATTACACTACTGCATAAACTGCTTTTTACGACGGTTTTTTGAGGCTTTGCGGCGGTTTCGGAACCGCCGTTAAATCCACCGCCGTAAAAATCAACGGTGGTAGATTCTACGACGGTTCTTTAAAAATACCTTCTAAAAAGTCTATTTTCCAGAACGGACTATTTACGGTGGTTCTTGAAAAATACCTTCTAAAAAGTCAATTTTCAAGAACAGACGTTGAAAAATACCTTCTAGGAAGTAAAAAAACAATTTAAGAAAAATAAATGAAATGAAAAAAGACTTAATAGAATAGTAGTATACTATAAATCTATACACAAGAAACATTACACGTCATTTAAAGAAAAACAACAATACCAATTACCAAGTGTTCTTTAAACATTAGCCAGGTTAAACATAATTAAACATTATTCTAATTTAAACCGTCGCAGCAGCTGTTTCAAAAATCAGCTCATTCTGAATTACAATTGTAGCTTCAACAACAGCTTTATTAGCACCTTGTTCATTGGTATAGTGTCTGCGGCAAACAGGCATGTAAACATCACAGCCACCTATGAGTTCGATTTGCATCTCGCCCGTTTTTCACAGTCTGAATAAAGCACGTTTGCCACATTCCTCACATCGCGCTGTTAATTTTATCACGATCAGCGAGTGGAACCACACTTCAGCGTGAAGCATTTACATTTATAACAATGAAACTGAAACTCAATAGTGCTTCCACAGCTTCTTCAATCCAACAACATCTAAAATAAATAGCCCCATGTGTCATTATAGATTAAAATCCAATAAATAACATTTTGATATTATTATTGCGAACAAATCAAGAATCAGAAACTGGGAGAAAATAAACTTACTAGAATGTTTTATGACAAAATAATAGATGTATCAGAACTTCAATTAGACAATATTACTCTTTTATCATTCCTCGTTTAATATAATTCAAAATCTAACGTGCCCTTCTCTCGCATAAAAGAATAAAAAAAAAAGCTAAAGCCCATTAACTCATATTAAGAACAATAACCATGGTCTCGTGAATAGCAGGTTTATTAAGATACTCTCTGGTTTTCAAAGACTGAAAAGACACAGAAATGAGACCATAAAAATTGAAAGTTCACTTGACAGACTATAAACCCCAAGCATAATGTATGTAACATAATTGTCTACTTCAGTTACCTGTAAATCCTCGTTTGTAACAAAATGCACCACATAAAACCAATTGTCATCACTGACAATCAACTGAAGAATCACATCCATATACCTGCAACACAGGAAGAAAATATATCTATTTTATCATTGAAAGTATAGAGAATGAGTTCTCAGGTATATCCAAATGGCGTTCATGTAATTCGTTTTCCCAAAAGTGGCCACTACTGCAGAAAGTAGATACAAAGGCGCCTCATCCATGGCGGTTCTGGAAAAACCGCCGTTAAATACTTTTTTACGGCGGTTTTCCAAAAAAACCGCCGTTAAATCGGTCATTTAACGGCGGTTTTCATAAAACCGCCGTAGAATCGTATATTTTACGGCGGTTTTATGAAAACCGACGTTAAAACTGAACTAAATTAACGGCGGTTTTTAAGAAAGCGCCGTGAATTAACAAGTATGCACGGCAGTTCCTTAAAAACCGACGTTAATTATTTTATACGTTAATTATTGCGATAGATTTAACATCGGTTCTATGAGAACCGACGTGAAGAAGATGACATTAACGGCGGTTTCATAGGAACCGTCGTAGAATAGTACGCTGCCATGTCACCGATCCTCATCCTTATCAAGCAATTGTTTTGGGCCGTTGATCAGTATCTGATCCAACGATCTGGATTAAATATTAAATCAAAAAAATAATTAAATTAAATAAAAAATAAACATAAACAATAAACTAAAAAACCCTAATCTACTTTCCACTATTACCTCCGTCTATCCCTCTCTCTCGATTTCATCATCATCCCTGCCCCGTTCCTCTCCCCATTATCCGGCCGCCGCCTTAACGAGCCATCACCGCCACCACTCCAGCAAAAGCCGTCGCACGTAGGTTAACGAGGTGACGGAGATCGACCAGGCCTCCTCCTCGTCGGCCGGTCCGGTGGGTGAGGCGGCCGCCGAGATCATCGCCCTCGGCATCAAAAGGGATGGCCCGCCTGGGGTTTGATCGATTTCCTTTTATGCGGGTAAATGAGTTTGTGCTTTATCGAATCTAATTCCGTTTCAAACACTAAATCAAAATAAACCCCACAGAAAGAGAGAGAGCGAGCGAGTGAAATTCAGAACAGAAGAACAACCCATCGTCAAGATTTACCAGCAAGTATCTTCATCAAATCGCATCATCAAAACCCTCCACAAGCAGTAATCCAACAAGAGGTGACATTTCCCATATCATCGCGAACAACCCCTAATTTTAAGAAACCCCAATTTTCATCAACCAATTTTCAGAAACCCTAATTTTCATCGCCATCGCCCAACAATATTTCAGGGGTTTTGGGAAAATTAAAAAACCCACATGCCAAATTCTCGCCGGGTAGGAACTTTCTGGGGTTTAGGTATTTTTCATTCAAGAATTACGAGATGGGTTCCAAGAATTTCGCGAAGAACGCGGTGAAAAAACCTGCCATGGCTGTTAAGCACACGTTTTCGCGGTATAAGGAGGCAGTTGGGATGCAGATTGAAGCTTTCTGGAAGAGGTATTATCTGGTGGTGTTGGGTAGTYGTGGTGTTGTGGTATGCATTTTGCTTGTTTAGTGTCTCTAATTGGTTTGCACCTGTCTTTTGGTAGTATGGAAGTTATCAGAGACGATATATAGTGGAGGACTTGAATAAGAAATGGATGCAATTGACACTAAAGAATTCGGTAATTGTTATTTTTATTTTATTTCAAGAATATGTGTATGCCTGTATTGGAGTCTATCTTTCTTTTTTATCTACATTTTTTTTAAATTTGTTACTATACATTTTTTAAATCACTTTTCTTTACATATTGTGTACAGCCAGTAACACCTTTAGAGCACTGTGAATGGCTGAACAAGCTATTACTTGAAGTTTGGTCGAATTATATCAACCCAAAGCTCTCATTACGGTTTGCATCTATTGTTGAGGTATTATTATGGTATGTTTGTGTAATTTAATTTTACACACATATAATCATATATAAAGGTTAAAGGGAAAAAAAATCCTCACTAATTGGTTATATTTTTTCATGGCTTTTTTCCTTATCTTCTATGTATAGAACTTTGTTAAGAGTTGGTTTTGCATATATATTTTTATACATACAGTATATGTACCCAACAATTGCAAAAATAATGTGTATGATTTGGTCCTGTGGCTCTGACTTAAAAACCAGTTGCATAAGACCTTTTGTAAGTTGATAACGTACACGAACTTATGTTTCGAATAGAGATTTTCCATGTCTTTGGAACAATAAATTAACAGTAAAACACAATTTGGTGTAGTGCTTTGCACAAWATATCCCTAAGCTGTGAAAATAACTATGCATGGAAGTTTGTTACCATAATAGGTCCATAGAAATCTGTCTACTATTTTGGTTTTTGTAATTGTTATGTCATTTGTATTCTATTCAGAATCATTATTCAGGTTTGTCCTTCTGATATCGACTACCATGTAATTTTTGTTATGGATAAAAAAAATGTTATATGCTTCAACCCATTCCCCCATTTGTATTTTCCATTCACTAAAATTCTTTAATTGGACATAGTTTTATTAGATGAATTGGTGTTACCGTTCGACTTATTCTCCTCTATAAAATG
Organism: Phtheirospermum japonicum; assembly: GCA_014905375.1. Taxonomy (NCBI): domain Eukaryota; kingdom Viridiplantae; phylum Streptophyta; class Magnoliopsida; order Lamiales; family Orobanchaceae; genus Phtheirospermum; species Phtheirospermum japonicum. The sequence continues at coordinate 751,129 of BMAC01000169.1, forward strand.
ATAATTGTTTCTTATTTGCTTCTATAATTATGCAGAGACGCTTGAAGCATGGAAAATCAAGGCTAATTGTAAGTCATGATGATTCTCAATTTCTAGCAAGTGAATAATAATTTGCCATGAACAGCTAAAGTATCGATAATAACTGATATTACGATATTAATTCTATAGGACAAGATTGATTTACAAGAATTTTCTCTTGGTTCTCGTCCTCCTTTATTTGGGCTGCATGGGAACCGTTGGTCTACTTCAGGTGATCAGGTTTGATAACATTTTTTTACTTATTATTTAATGGAGTATCAGAGAAGTTCTTTATTTTATTTTCTTTTATGTTGAAATATAATAAATTATGCTCATATGACCTTGGGTCCCCGATTGACACCCTGTAAAAATTTCTGGTTTGTACATGCAATAGATTGTAAAGACTATTGAATCTCAAATGAAATTAGATGAAAGTTGGGCAGTAATAACCCATCGTGATGGTGATAATTGTAACTAGTAAATGTTTCTTCCATCACACAAACTTTTCGGTTATTTAAATCATGGTTGCAATTAAGTGTTCAATATTTGTTATTTGTGATCCTCAAATGCCTTAACTAGGTTATTTGAAACAMCGAATCATGCGGTTGGGTTTCGACTGGGARACGGATGAAGTATATATCATGTTGTTTGCCAAMTTGGCTATGCCATTAATGGGAACAGCTCGGATTGTTGTYAATAGCATCCACATCAAGGGTGATGTATGCATCAATCTCCTTTCTTGCTTTCTCATTAGTTTTTGGGTTAATTTTTTTTTGTAAAATCTCAAAATCTCTTAACATCACTTTACATTTTATATTTAAAAAAAAACTACAAAATGTAAAGTGGGGTGTATTAAATTTTTTAAATGATAACTGTTTTTTTTAAATTAACCCTTTTGTTTTAATTGTAGCAGAGAGATATAGAGACTAAGTGTTACAAATAATTAATTGACACCAACTCGGTTGTTCTCATTGKTTTATTTGAATTATGTAGCTTCTGCTGATGCCAATATTAGAAGGGAAAGCTAGAGCATACTCATTTGTATTAACTCCTGAGGTGAGACTTGGCGTTGCTTTTGGAAGTGGTGAAAGCCAGTCTCTGCCTGCGACTGAGCTACCAGGTGTTTCATCGTGGCTGGTATGATTTGAGCTATAATCACCGGTAATTGCAATATTGATAATAAAATATCTGAATGAAATTCGAGAACGTTATGTTGCCAATTTAGGGTTTTCCAGTTTTTAGGGTTATTTTATTTTATTTTTAGGGGTTTTAAGATTTTTAATTTTTTTAGGTTTCTAGTTCTTTTTTTCATTTTTTCAGGGTTCTTTTTTTAGTTTCCAGATGATAAGAGGTTCCGCAGCATAATCGGTTATCAAAATCTCCACTTACTTTTTGTTCGAGCTCTAGCCTTGTCATGCAATAGTAGTCGATCYCTTTGCGTTGTTCAAGTGATATTTMTGCTCAGGTAACAAAGAAGAAACAAACTYAAAGGAGTATTTGGTAACRGCCYTAAGTACAAAGATCGTAATCCACTAAAATTTTCATAAATCTTAGTCACACCCGTGTTCCTAGGAAAACTCAAGACCACACAATATCCTCCAATAAAAGTGGGCCTGATCAACGGCTGTTCTTGATCGGGGATGAAGAAGAGTATCGGATTGGTGGTGGGCTCATATCTGAACTGCGGTACCCAGTCGTGAAAGCATTAGCAGCGACGAAGGAGTTTGATTCTCGTGACGAATCCAAGAACCTCTGAGGCATCTAGGAGGTCCAAAAATATTCAGGGGGAGGGCCCGAACTTGACAAGAAGAGGAAGCCCATCACTAAGGTACATTGTTTTTTTGTTTTTTTTTTTCTAAATTATCTAGCCTATGATAATTGTGTTGATGGGGCTACAGGGTTGTTGTTTTTGTTGTGTTTCTGTGAAAAGTATATAAATCATATTTGTTATGTATCCATGTGTTGTAGTGTTCTATATTGTTGATAATCCATCTTTATTTTGATTGTGTCTCTGTTAATGTAATTGGTTACACATTCTTTTGATATCTTTATAGGCTCCATGACAACCTTGGAACGGTTTATTCATCAGATTTTCTATGTATTATAACGCCCCTGATCCCATTGTATTTTCTTTATTTATCTATGCAGTTTTTTTATTATTATTATTTATTATTTATAAAGTATGCTCGACTATGATAAATTCTAAGCTCACTTTTGAACATTGCAACAGATAAATACATGTAATGGATTTTATTGCYACTCGTTTTCTCCGAACAGACCTTATAAGCCTCGATTCTGGTCCCGGGGTCAACAGTTAGCTCGTACGAGGTCTCGATGTAGCGTTCGCTTTAGTTAGAAATGCGAAGATGTTTCATTTTATTTTTTAGTCTCTTGTTTTTAATGTTGAACTGTTCATGGATGCTGTTGATGGAAATTATTAATTATATTGGAGTATTAATTCTTAATTTATTTATATAAAATAATCAATATATTCAAAATATTCATTATTGGCAATTTTGGTGCACCTGCTTTCATTTCATTTTTTTTTAAAATTTTTTACTACTTTCTAGAAGGTAGTTCTTAAAAACCGACGTAAAATATTCGTTCTGGAAAATAGACTTTCTAGAAGGTATTTCTAAAAACCGCCGTAAAAATGCTGCATTCTACGGCGGTTCCAAAACCGCCGTTAAATGTCTTCCAGAACCGCCGTTAAATCCCACTTTTTTACGGCGGTTTTTCAAAACCGCCGTAAAATTTAACGGCGGTCGATATAAAGGCGGTTCAAAAACCGCCGTTAAAACCCTCCAAAAACCGCCGTTAATTAGCTGTTTTGCAGTAGTGGGCACTAACATGCAATACATAGACAGAAATCAGCACAAGAGAAATGTTTCTATTGAGTTCACAAAACTAGATTAACCTATTAGCAAGTTTTCAAGATTTTCTTTAACAAATCAAGAGATCATAACAAATTGTAAAAATGCAAATAGGTAAAAAATGACAATAATAATCAAGCAAAACACAATTTACAAGACAAGTGGCTCACCACTTGAGCAAATCCAGCAATGACAGAAGGGATATTAAGATGTTGGCCTTTGAAAACAAGATCAACATTATCAATTTTGTCCTTATTAGCCGAAGCGATTCCGAGAAATGGAACTCCATACAATTTTTAAATGGAACTCAGAGTTTCATCTCTACAAATTCTCAGACATAAAAGAACCCAAGTAAATACAGGCTTACTCTGCAACCTCCAATTTGTATTTTTTTATTTAAAAAGAAATAAGGCACAAATGATACTAGACTATAAGTTGAAAACAAGAACAATCCTCATCCTACTTAATTACATTTAAGTACATACATATATATACAAATGTCGCAGCAGGGCAGTCAAAACTAAATGAAATAACAAATAAATATAAAAAAAAAATATGTCACATTTTTATAATTCAGAAAAGAATCATAAAATAAAAATAACTAATAACTAGTGCTTGGTGAGGCGGCGGCGGATGGCACGGGTCTTCTTAGGGCGGAGATCAAGCGAAAAGTATTTCTTAGGGCCTTCTGCTTCTGCGAAATGACAGTGAGCACCTGCGCAATCGAAACCCTAACCACCTTGATTTTGGAGAGCTTGTTCGGTCCGCCGCCGTGGACCTTGGCCACAAGCAACAACGACAGCTCCGTCTTTAGCTCCCTTAACTGCGACAACAGATCCGTCTTGCTCTTTTCTCATGGTACCCTCGGAGAAGGCATGTTTGTCCAGCTCGCCCGGCAAGACAAGCCTCACAAAGGTCTGGATCTCACACAACGTGATTTTGGCTTCTTATTATATCACGCCAGCCGTGACGACTCAACAACCAATCAAACAAAACACTCAATCAAACACCAATCAACAAACACTTAATCAATCTATTGCATCAAAGGCAATCCAAAATAATCCAATAAATCAGAAAGAACCAAGATAAATATAAGAAACTCGGATGAAGAAGCTTACTTGTTGAAAACAACAGACAACATATCGAAATTAAGAGGATCCTCCAAGAAAAACTTCAACTCTGTGGCCCTCTTGGCCGACGGGAACCTCACCACCGGAGCTCTTCTCATCCCGTCGGAACCTCACCATCGGCCCATTCAACTAACACAACTAAAGCTTAATTCATAAAAGACTAACAATAATCATTATTTAAAGCAGAATTAATAAGAATAACAATAAAGATAAGTAACCCAAAGCATAATTCATAAAAGACTAATAATAACCATCACTAAACCCTAATCAAATTAAATGAACAAAAATTTGGCATTTGAATCAATAAAAAGAAATAATAATCCATAATTTGTCAAATCTTTCCGAATTCACTCTACTTTAAAAGATCCACCAACCATCAACGGCTAAAGCAAATCCATCGCCCGAAGAGATTTGGATTATTAAAGAAAATTTCGCCACTGTCTTAAAGAAGAGAAATGATCTGCATAATTTAGGGGAAATCTAAAAGGTAATAATAAAATGAGAAAATATTTTAAACTAGAAGACCAACCCAATTGCAATTACTGAACGCATAGATAGATCTCAAAAATAGATCAAAAAAATAAAATAAAAATACAATCCCAAACTGTGCATATACATATATATAGCATGAACAAATTCTAAAAAATGCCAATTAATCAAAACCTAAGTTGAAAAATGAATAATATGAGAGAGAGAGAGAGAGATGAATGAAACTCACAATCTTCCTTGAACTAAGCTTGCTTAGCTTCAATAACAGTTATAGTTTGCTTTCAAAAAATACAAATTAATAAATTAGAAAGTAGGAAAAAATGCCCAGAAAGTATCAAGAACTAACCTCAACAACAACGGTTCTGCGACCCTGGCCAGAATCTGCACATACCCCACCGGCATCTCGTAGCATTGCCCCAAGATTGAGTCGTAATCAAACCCTTCCAGTGGCAATCCCTCCATGGACCTTCCCGTCAGCTTCTGCACCTCCTCGCGCCTAATTTTGGCCACTTTGAAGCAGTTCCCAAGCTTCGATTCGAGAGAATACGACGGGATTTCTCCGGATATGATGAGCTTATTTGGTGATTGAAATTTGTTGAAAAATTGTGGGTGAGGGCTTTTTTATCAGATTTACATAGAAAGAAAGGGGGGCTATTTTTTGGATTGGGTTTGTTCTTATTGGTTGTTTTTGGTTATACACGGATTGCTGAGTTGTCTATGTTCTGTGTCGTTAGATTGGAATTAGTCTACACGTGAATCGTTAGATCCGTATTACTTGGGCCGTTATTTAGTTGGTCTCGTTGGTTGGCCTTGTATTTACTTATACATTTCACGGTGGTTCAATAAAAAAGTGCAAAGGAAGAAGGGAGCTTGACTGCAAGACCCACCCGTCGAGCAGGGACGAAAGTCGGCCTTAGTGATCTAAACCGACGTGAAAACTAAAACATTTTACAGCGGTTCATAATGAACCGTCGTAAAATAACCTTTTTACGTCGGTTCACTAACAACCGCCGTAAAATACTCGTTAATTCACGACGGTTCCTTAAGAACCGAAGTTAATTAGTAGGAGAGGTTTTAGGAGAACCGCCGTTAAATGATAGATTTAACATCGGTTTTCTGGAAAACCACCGTAAAAACATATTTAACGGCGGTTTTGCTGGAACCGCCATGGATGAGGTGCCGTGGAATGCTGTTTCAGCAGTAGTGTTATATGTGTTCATATATATTATGTACTATGAGATATTATATATTTATAACATAAAATTGATATTTATCACATTGGAGATAATTAAGATATATTTACATTATGCGAACATAGATTAATATTTATATAAACTTATCACAATGAAGATGAAATTTATAAGGACAATCATTAACATTTTTATCATAATAAATATGAATATTTTTATGTATAAATTTAGCTCTACATTCTATGTTTTGGAGAAAACCCCCAATAGCATCGGTTGTTTTTGCTAATAGGCATCGGTTCTACAACCGATGCCTATTAGACCGATACTAAAAACTGGGACTTTAGGCATCAGTTCTACAACCGATGCTAATAAATGACATAAGCATCGGTTGTTTGACCAAAACCGATGCCTAATATAGATTAGGCATCGGTTTTGGTCAAACAACCGATGTCTAATATATAGATATAGACATCAGTTTTGTCAGACGACCGATGCTAATAACTGATATAAGCATCGGTTGTTTGACCAAAACCGATGCCTAATCTATACATTAGACATTGGTTTTGATCAAACAACCGATGCTTAATGTATAGATATAGACATCGGTTTTGTCAGACAAACGTTGCTAATAACTGACATAAGCATCGATTGTTTGACTAAACCGATGCCTAATCTATACATTAGGCATCGGTTTTGGTCAAACAACCGATGCCTAATGTATAGATATAGACATCGGTTTTGTCAAACAACCGATGCCTAATATCTATACATTAGGCATCGGTTCCCGCAGTATATGGGCCTCATGATCCTGAAACCTATCTAAAAAAATCAAATTCTTCATCCTCTAATATGTTTCCCAAAGCAGGTAATTTATGAACAAAAAGAGCATTAAGAGTAGCCATGAAATGAACTAGACAATACAACCACACAAGTTCATTATAATAATCATTAAGAAATCTTCAGAATAGCAAAGGAAAGGAAATTTTAATTTTCCCCATGAATTCACACAAACTTTCAAATTAAATAGAATTCTAGATCCAACCTAAAATATCAAAATAATGAACAAATTGACTATATGACACATACAAATATTAGTTTATTTTATCATACAGTTCATAGCAAGAATGTGACCCAAACATTAGTAAAAATAAACCAAACAGCTGAAGAATTCTCAAGCATATAAGTAAAAAAAATATAATCATATGAAATCACAACTCAATATAATCTTCATACTGGTAGAATTTAAATTTGGACAGTGTAAAAATAATCATATTAAATTAATATCTTAAACGCACCTTAAACTAACCTTAATTTAAAAAAAAGGAAAATTATCAAAGAAAATAAACCGAACCTTTTAGTTAAGAACTTTAATTTGATACACAAGAAGCAACAAAGTGCTTTACACCAATCATCCAACCTCTATGGTGCATCCTTAAACACAATCATCTTAACTCTTATGTATATGTTATATAGTAAGAAAATAAAAGGTTATAAGAAAAAGAATTAACTAAACGAAAATCATACCCTCTCGTATAACACTTGACTAGAGACACACACTGTGGTCCAGCCCCTTTTGCAAGGAATCACGTCAGCTCTGATAGTTAGCCCATCGTCCAACATGAATATATCTGCACCAAACTTCCTATCTACGCATACTTTTAGCCAAGAATAACATTAAAAAATGTTTGATGTTTTGAAGACTATATTTATGATTTTACCTGCTTTATTCCATGATGAGAGAATAGAGAGAAACTCTTCAAATGGGATAGGAGTGGAAGAACAGCCCCCAAGGAATCAATACATGCACAAGTCATGTAATAGCTACAGGAGACAGAAACTGATTAGCACATATTTGTCCTTATTTTTATTTGTATTTTAGTTAGTTTTTCTTATTGTTTTTGGTATAAGTTGGGTAGTTTGAGATTAAAATTTTATATTTGTACTTCCAACTTATTTTACCGCATTTTGATCTTAATCGATGCAAATAGGTGATTTATCTCTGTTTTTCACCTTATAGCTAAGTAACCGGAGGAGCTCAGTGCGTAAGGAATGAAGATTGATGAATAAGAGACAAGAATCGAGCGTTCCGGCGAAGAAGTAGCAAGATTTTGAAGTTAACGGTTAGCTCTAGTGGTAGCCTTACCGTTACACCTACTATTAACCTACTGTTAATTCAATCGCTAGAGGTGGACTGAGAGACTAATGGTACGTCTAATGATTACCAACGATAGTGTTAGCGGTAGCTCTTACCGCTAAGTGATACCGTTACCGGGCTCAGTAACCGAATTAAGTGACTTATTCTCCAAGAAATCGGAGATCTATAAATACCAAGCCATTAATCTGACTTTGGGGCATATGTAGGTCATTATAAACTTACCAAAAAGTATTCTTGGAGTTAGAGTCTTGTTTTTAACATTAAATAGCTTAGATTAGAGATCAAGATCAGGGATTCGACGCTTGCGTGTTTCGAAGACGTTCGATAGCGCGCGGCACGTTCTTCGACCAAGATCAATCGTTTTCTTCGGAGTAGATGAAGATATTTCTGCAAATCCTAGATTTAATAAGTTCTCTTTTTCTTTTTATTGCTTTCTTAGATTAATTTTCATAGTTTAAGCTTTAGATTTTCGTTTATGTTTAATGTTTTTGAGTTCGAATTTCGCTTGATTATGAGCTTGAATTCGCTGAATACTTTGGATATTCATTTTTAAGATTAATTTGGTTTATGCTTGTTTATTTAAGATTTGAATTCATGTTACTATGCAACTCGGTTCATGCTATTGATTGCTTTAAGTTATTAGATTTTGATTATGCTTTTTAGATCCGTTATTTCTAGTTATACAATTTGATTTGGTTTATGATAATTGATTATCGCTACGTTTTAAATCTAGATTAAATTGCCATTAGATAATTTCTTAGTTCTTAAGCTTAAGTATTTAAAATTAGTTTAATCTATGCTTTTAAATTCTAGTTGGTAAAATTAGTTAAGTTAGTTAGTTTTATTTAAGTTCATGCTTTTCAAATTAGCAGTTAATAATAAAAAACAAAAAAAATTCCAATTTGTATAAGTTTATGTGCTTAATTATGATTAAGAAAACATTCGAGATACCGAATCGTTGTTCTCGAGAGAATCGACTTGAGTCAACTTTCCACCCTACAAGTGTCCTCGTACTCTTGCGACCAAGCTTGAATGTTTTTAAATTAAATATATATAAACGGGGTGCATAAAAGCTTGAATAAAAAATTTGGCGCCGTTGCCGAGGACAACAAGTAGAATTCAAGGATGTTTTTTGTTTTATTTTCTATTTAGTTGTTATTTGTATAATTGCGCTTGGTTTGGATTTTTTCACTTGGTACGTTGATTTGTTGTTGAGTTTATGCAAGGTAGACGATTACTTCAACTCGATCTTTCACCGTTTATTGACAACATCCATCGTTCAAATCCACCGAGACCAAGGCCCCTTTCCATTCCCGGGAGCGTTTCTTCTATAGCTACTGATTTTGTTTGCGACGATATCCCTGAGTCAATGTTAGGAGCACATTATGTTCGTAATGGTAACGTCGGTAATGGACCACCTAGATCTCCACGTCGCAATCGAGATTAATACAATAGTGAACCAATCCATTTGTAAGGACAAGTGCAGCCCCGAGCTTATTGGGCTGAATTCCATCAAAACATTTAGAATAGGGAATAAGACGTGGAGAGGAATGGAGAAATTCATAATCAGCATAACGAGTATGTTGACAATTATAGACGAGTAGATGCTTGGGTGGCAAATCAAAACCATTGCTACGAACAAGACAATTTTGAAGGGAGATACGTGCACGAAAATAATTATGAGAGGAACGTGTATGATAATTGCTACGAGAGGGCTAATGAAGAGCCGAGGGGCAATCGAGCACCTCGACAACGCGATTTGGCACGTCCGAAGGTTGTGCATTTTGGGTCTGCTATTGTTCTTAGACTAACTACAAGGGAAGTGGAATGCCCATGAAGACCCTTTAACATTTTTAAACTATTTTATTGATGAAGTGGGCACATTTGTGGTTAATGGCCTTAGCCGGGAGGAGGTGAAAATGATTTTTTTTCCCTATAGCATGAATGACAAAGCAAAGACGTGGTTACTATCCTTAGAACTGATATCATTAACTGATTGGGAGATGATAAGCGAGAATTTCCTCAATCAATACTATTCGGCACAATCAACGGGGCATCTTGGGAGGCAAATTGCTACCTTTGAACAGTTGGAGGGAGAATTATTTCATGAAACATGGGAGCATTACAAGACACTTTTACAAGCATGCCCCCATCATAACTACTCCCCCGAGATGATTAATCAATTTTTCTTTGATGATTTGTTGAACATTAGAAAAAGTCAAGTTTAAATAGAGACAGGAGGAGATTTCGGAGATTTAATGGCCTTCAAGGCAAAACGCGTGTTGGAAAAGTAGAGCGAAAAATATAGACAAACCAACTCTCGACCTCGTAAAATAAAAATGAATGAAGTATCCACAACCGAGACATATAAGGATGAAGGAGTTGGTCAAACAATCAAGGAGAAGTGTAGGGAAATACTTAACGAGGAATTAGCAGCATGGAAAGCCGAGCGAGCGATCCGAGCTTCTTCCAAGAGGACCCTTGCGGCATGTGACCAATGTGGATCTACCGAACATTTAGCGAATATGTGTCCAACCAACAATGAACAACGAGAGGACGTTAACGTCATCCAGTATTTTTCAAATCAACAACATTCAGGGCAGGTGCCTACTAAAGTTCAATCAGATGATCAGCTACTGGTTTGGCAGCAGAATCAAGTGTCCAAGACTATTAGAAACCGGGATGGACTCGCGCAAGTTAGAAATGAAGTTGCGCAGTTTAGAAATGAAGTTAGAGATGAAATGAAGGAACTAAGAAAGACTATGAACGACCTCACTAAAAGCACTCTTGAGAATTCAGCTGGCCAAAGGAAACTAGAGATAATGATGGGTCAGATATCGGCCTCTATAGCCAAGAATTTGAACGAGAAGGATGGACTTCCGAGTCAAACGGAGCAAGCCTCAGCTATTCATATCTTGCGGAGCGGAAAGGTAATAGATAACGGCATCGAACAAGGTAAAGACGAAATTGAAGAGGTAACCAATATTCCAACGCCAACTCAAACTCAAACAAATTTATCTAACCCAGTCGATCAGATGCACAAATTGCCAAACCCGTATGTTTCGGGTTCGTTAAAAAGGAAGAATTTGAGTCCAGATACCTCTCTTATAACAATTAACGACCCGACCAATTCCTCGAGTACGCCACCAAAGAAGTTGACACCCTCGATTTATGATCGTTTTCCCTTCCCAAGACGCCTACCTCCGGCCAAAGAAAATAAAAAATTCATGGAGCTATACAATTTATTGAAAAATATTAATATTAACCTTCCCCTGTTAGAGGTGATAAAGACAATGCCAACGTATGTGAAGTTTTTCAAGGAGCTAGTATCAAGGGAAAGGAGCTTGGCTACAAACCAACATGTGGCTTTGACAAGATAAGTTAGTGCTATAATCAAGAAACCATTGTCACCCAATGAGAGAGATCCTGGGAGTTTTTGTATTAATACTTCCCTCAAGAATGGACAGACGGCAAGGGGGATGCTCGATCTGGTGCTAGCAGAAATTTAATGCCCTATCTATTTACAAGGAATTTGATCTTGGACTATTGAGTCCAACCACGATGCGCCTACAGTTGGCGGATCGATCGATACGGTTACCCTTATGTATTGTGGAAGATGTGTTGGTCCAGGTAGGTAAGCTGGTGGTGCCTATAGATTTCGTTATTATGGACGTTGGTGAGGTACAAAGTGAAAATAAGGAGCACACCATTTTGTTGGGATGGCCTTTTATGTCTACTATGCATGCATTAATAGACGTGAACAAAGGGAGGATGACCTTGTCCGTATTAGGCAAATCAGTGACGTTTTCACTTCAAGATATCCATAACACTCCTTCGTTTATGCGAGACGAGTGTTCATTTGTAGAATTTATCGATTATTACTTCCATGACCTCCAAAGCATTACCACTGTAGACAACTTAAGCATTACAAATTGTTTCTTTTTTGTTTTCCTGTATAATGCATCATTCATTTGTTATTATAATACCAAACACAAATAATAATTTACAAAACATAATTACGGTTACTGCAAAATAATACTATGACAACTTAAGTAGAAAAATGATAAAACTAAAGAAAAATGCACTATCACCATTACAAAAAGATTGAAAAGTCTTCATTTACAAAGGCGTTATGATTAGTTCTTGTAGATGATCGAGCGGTTGAATTAACTTGCCCGTGCCTGTTCAACGCGTCCACATCATTTTCATTACCCACAGATGCTCTACCAACTAAACTACTTTCGATCAACCAATTGAGTTAACTTGCTCGTCCATCAGCATGTTTGATATTTGTCTTGTTGCTTTGTATTTTGCCTCTTACACACTGCATGTTTAACTTGTGGTTAGAACAACACCACTAGACACAATTAAAACCATCAACAACAAAATAGCATTACGAAAATAATTTTTAAGCAATTCAAGAATAATAAGACAACAACAATGTACAGAATACAAAGCGTCACCAGTGCATTGAGATAAGCAGCTCTAAGAATGCTATCATAAGCTGGATTCAAAGTCAAAATATGATATGTAAATATAAGCTAAGTCAAATCCACATATTAACATTGTAATATTATATTAAATAGAAATATTCAAGTAAGGGATAAGCATAGTCAAGTTCACATATTAGTCCAGCTTGATTCTAAATTTCACAACCTCAGGGGTAGTTTGTTTAATTATCCCTTATTTATCTTAATCGTTCATTACTCAAGCAACAATGCACCTTCAACTGTTTATATTCCAAACCAGGTTAGACTGGCTTTGATTTTAATGGGCCAATATATAGTTCTCCTCTTATACACTACATGTTTAACTTGCAATTAGCACAACACCACTGAACACAATTAAAAGCATCACAAACAAAATAGTATTACCAAATTAATAATTAAGCAATTCAAGAATAACAAGATATCAACAATATACAGAATACAAAGCAATTGATGAGATAAGTGTTAATTATATGGCTCAAGTCCCTTTATTATTTGCCCGGCCCATTCTGCAGCCCATTTGCTGGTTGCCCAAAGACCACGACCCAACTCTACCGGGTCGGGCGATCCGGACCCGTCCAGGTCTTAATCCTGACCGCTCATTTTAGGTCTTCAATCTGGGCCACTCATCAACCCCTTATAACCCCTCACCCGAAACCCTAATTGATTCCAACCCTCTTGTGCTCTCTCTCTCTTCGGCTGTTTTTCCTCCTCTCTCCCGATCTTTGGTCTTCACCCTTCTCATTTTTCCTCCTCGCCGGAAAATCGAAGCTTGATAGTGGAGATAACGTGATCCTTTCAGAGAGTGAGGTTTTGGGTGAGAGTGTTGCTAGGGTTCGGGTCTGGGGGTTAAGGTCAACGGGTCCGGTGCGCCGCCTTGGGTCGCCATCCGAGGGTACCAACGGCTGCCGGTGGCGGTTGAGGAAATACGGGAGCCGGTTTACTGTGGTGTTTTGAAAGGGGGCCGAATTTGTGGAGATATGAGCCGAGTGATTTCGGATCTACTATTCGTCCTTATTCCGGCGACCGACGGCAACAAAAGGGGGTTATCGTTCCTTTCTTCTTCTTCCGTTTATTTTATTTATCTCCCACTGACTTTTGTATCTAGGGTTTCAGGTTGCAAACCGGAGGGTACGTCGAGCATTCGGGCCCGACTGAAAAGAAATAGAAGCTGGGCTGGTTTCTTGGGCTAACTACGGACAGAGTTGACCACTGTCCGGGCCCTTTGACCTAAATTGACGAAACAGTAAAGTAAAAAGGAATAAATCTGACTTTCGGCGTTCCGCTGCGCTCAAAAACCGATCAGCCATGAGTCGTTCGATGGTCGGCTACGCACCCAACAATAAGCAATTCTAAGAATTTATCAACGGAGGGAAGATCTGAAACCAACATATGATATGTAAATATAAGCAAAGTAAATTACATATTAGATTATAATATTATATTAAATAGCAACAAACAACTAAAAGATAAGCACAGTCAAATTCAGATATTAAGCACAATAAGATTCACATAATAGCAATATAAGAACTAAGACAATAACATTAGTATGAGCACAGTCAAATTCACACATTAAGCTCAGACAAATTCACACATTAAGCACAGTCTAAACATAATGATGTTAATATTAGTATGAGCTAAAAAAGTGCCAAATATAAGCACTACCAAATTCACAAATTAGCAATTAATATGATATTAAATAGCAATATTATAATATCATTAGATTAATATGATTATCCTATCAGTAACATGTTGCATCCACGTACAAAGTAATGTTTAGGATTTCTGGTAATTTGGTTGTTGAGATATATACTAGTAGCTTGACATCATTTGGGTCATCCTCGTGTGAAAGTCGATAGTGTAGGTTAGTTCTCGGTGAATATTTTGTTCTGCCGTTAGGATTACTGCACGATATATTGCTCTTCGGTTTGTTAGCAACAAACTGTACAATTATATAACAAGTATTATCTGAAAATCAAATAACACTACTATTACAAGGCTGGTGGAAGGGCTCAACGATTTTCCAAATTCAAAAAATAAGAAAATGAAACAAGCGTACCTCTTCTTTCAAAAGCCTAGCATTATCATCCTCCAGTTGTGCAACCAGTGCCTCCAACTCCTCGGTATAAGACTTGCAGGGGAACAAAAAGAAGATATGACAATACTAGAAACCCAAGCTTAATCACCATAACAAAACAAGGTGACCAAATTCTGTAGCTATAGGGGGTTAGCATATCACAATTTTGTAGGAATCTCAATTTGTTAAAAAGCCATGTTGTTTTCTAAAAAGTCTTTGTTTTAATCCTTTCAGAGTCAAACTTCAAGTATTCTTTTTGCTACATGCCGACACCGCCACAGCTACATAGGATTAAAATTGCAATTTAACCGAGAAAAACAAAGGCTTGATTCAATAGACTAAGAAATTAAAAAAAAAACACGACAATTGAAGACGTAGATGCGGAGGATTTTCTGGATGTAGGACGGCGTCTTGAGGGCCTCCTGGATGTCGATTTTCTTTCGGGTCAGGGCTGAGTCGACCGGGGACTCGACCTCGAGGAGCTGGGTGCAGAGGGCGGGTTCGGGGAGAATGGCGGAGACCCGTTATTGAAAATATTTTTTCAGAAGCTATTTTTTCTGCGGGTGGTGTCCATTGTTCTCATTGGGGTGGCTGTAATTGAAACGGGGTGGCTGTAATTGAAACGGCATAGCTCGGGGACGAACGGGCAGTTTTTTATTTGGGAAGCATTTGGCACTCGAGTTTGTTCTCATTAACTCTGATTATATAATATCTTTATATAATCCCATAATTAGCACCAAGTTCCGAAATGCATATACTCTTATGTGTTAGGTCATATGTATAATTTGCTCCTTTTGTAATTCTGAATGTACAGTTTTAACTTCTTATGTTTCTTAATTTTATCATTCATTGTATTATGAGGTATTCATTTATGTTTACCTTTTGAGTAGATCTTGGGTGAGATTGGTCTTATAGAATGAGACCACATTTTACCATTTTGTAAGGTGACCCAAACTCAGAAAACAACCCAAACCCAAACCCAACAACCCAAAACTGGACCCAACCCCCTTCAAAATTTCAAATTTGTCAGAAAAATAGTAAAGAAAATCAGAAAAATCTGAAAATTTGCGGGTTGATGCGCAACAATAAGACGAATAATCGTACAGCCCAAAATTGCAAAACGATTAACAACGAATATTCGGTGAATTTTTTCAATTCTCAAACTAGCCGAAAAAATAGTAAAAAAAATCAAAAAAATTTGAAAATTTGCAGGTTGATGCACAAAAATAAGACGAACAATCGTACAGCCCATAATTGCAAT
The DNA here is from genome assembly GCA_014905375.1 of Phtheirospermum japonicum. Lineage (NCBI taxonomy): Eukaryota > Viridiplantae > Streptophyta > Magnoliopsida > Lamiales > Orobanchaceae > Phtheirospermum > Phtheirospermum japonicum. Next base: position 766,809 of record BMAC01000169.1, read on the forward strand.
AGGATGAACTACGAATATTTGGTGATTTTTTTAAATTTTTTAAACTAGCCGGAAAAATAGTAAAAAAAATCGGAAAATTTTGAAAATTTGCAGGTTGATGCTCAACAATAAGACGAACAATCGTACATGCCAAAATAGCAATACGATAAACAACGAATATTTGGTGAATTTTTTCAATTTTTCAAATTAGCCGGAAAAATAGTAAAAAAAATCGAAAGAATTTAAAAATCTGCAGGTTGATTCGCAACAATAAGACGAATAATCGTACAGCCCAGAATTGCAATACGATGAACAACGAATATTTGGTGAATTTTTCAATTATTCAAACTAGCCGGAAAAATAGTAGAAAAAATCGGAAAAATCTGAAAATTTGCAGGTTGATGCCCAACAATAAGACGAACAATCGTACATCCCAGAAGAGCAATACGATGAACAACGAATATTTGGTGAATTTTTTCATTTCTGGAATATTTGGTAAATTTTTTTAATTTTTCAAACTAGACGGAAAAATTGTAAATAAAATAAGAAAATTTTAAGATTTTGCAGGTTGATGCGCAACAATAAGACGAATAATCGTACAACCCAAAATTTCAATACGATTAACAACGAATATTTGGTGAATTTTTCAATTTTTCAAATTAGCTGGAAAAATAGTAAAAACAATCGGAAAAATCTAAAAATTTGCAGGTTGATACCCAATAATAAGACAAAAAATCATACATACCAAAATAGCAATACGATGAACAACTAATATTTGGTGAGTTTTTTCATTTTTTCTAGAATATTTGGTGAATTTTTTCAAATTTTCAAACTAGTCGGAAAATAGTAAAAAAAATCAGAAAATTTGTAGGTTGATGCGCAACAATAAGACGAATAATCGTATAACCCAAAATTGCAATATGATAAACAACGGATATTTGATGATTTTTTCAAGTTTTCTGGAATATTTGGTGAAATTTTTTAATTTTTCAAACTAACCGGAAAAATAGTAAAAAAAAAAGAAAAAATTTTAAAAATTTGCAGGTTGATGCGAAACAATAAGACGAATAGTTTTATAACCCAAAATTGCAATACGATGAACAACGGATATTTGGTGAATTTTTTCAATTTTCCTGGGATATTTGGTGAATTTTTTCAAATTTTAAATTGGCCTGAAAAATAGTAAAAAAAATCAAAAAAATCTAAAATTTTGCAGGTTGATGCACAATAATAAGACGAATAAGTTTAATACCCAAAATTGCAATACGATGAACAACGGATATTTGGTGAATTTTTTTAATTTTTTTGGGATATTTGGTGAATTTTTTCAATTTTTCAAATTGGCCGGGAAAATAGTAAAGAAAATCGAAAAAATCTGAAACTTTTCAGATTGATACGCAATAATAAGACGAACAGTCCTACAGCCTATAAGTGAAATATGATGAACAACGAATATTTGGTGAATTTTTTCAATTTTTCTGGGATATTTGGTGAATTTTTTTAATTTTTCAAATTGGCCGGAAAAATAGTAAAGAAAATCGGGAAAATCTAAAAATCTGTAAGTTGATTCGCAACAATAACACGAATAATCGTACTTCCCAGAATTACAATACTATGAACAACGGATATTTGGTGAAATTGTTCAATTTTTCTGGGATATTTAGTGAATTCTTTTAATTATTCAAATTGGCCGGAAAAATAGTAAAAAAAAATCGAAAAAATTTGAAAAATTTCAGGTTGATGCGCAACAATAAGACGATTAATCGTACAGCCCATAATTTCTATACGATGAACAACGGATATTAGGTGAATTTAAAAATGTTACTTAACTATGTTTTATTGTAAAAAATATGTATAAAAAACTTGTGATACTTTAACAATATTTTGTGAAACTTAAACAACTTGAGTTAAAAAATATTACTTAACTATACTTTAATTAAAAATAGGTATAAAAAATTTGTGATATTTTAACAATCTTTTGCAATACTTTAACAATCTTTTGTGATACTTTAACAATGTTTTGTGATACTCAAATAACTTGAGTTAAAATTATTACTTAACTATGTTTTATTGTAAAATATGTATAAAAAACTTGTGATACTTTAACAATCTTTTGTAATACTTTAACAATATTTTGTGATACTTGAACAACTTGAGTTAAAAATATTACTTAACTATACTTTAATTAGAAATAGGTATAAAAAACTTGTGGTATTTTAATAATCTTTTGTGATACTTTAACAATGTTCTGTGATACTTAAATAATTTGAGTTTAAAATGTTACTTAACTATATTTTATTGTAAGAATATGTATAAAAAACTTGTAATGCTTTAATAATTTTTTGTGATACTTAAACAACTTGAGTTAAAAATATTACTTAACTATACTATAATCAAAATATAGGTATAAAAAACTTGTGGTATTTTAATAATCTTTTGTGATACTTTAACAATGTTTTGTGATACTCAAATAATATGAGTTAAAAATATTACTTAACTATATTTTATTGTAAGAATATGTATAAAAAACTTGTAATCACACACACACACACACACATATATATATATATATATATTATATATATATATATATAGGGTTGGGTTCAAATGAGAACCCGTCATTATATGTGAACCTAGGGACTCATCTTGGACCATTAGATTGGATAATCTTGATGGTTGAGATCATGACATGTCAGCATGGATAATGTAAATAATGCTTATTTAATTAAAAATGGTATTTTG
>BMAC01000169.1:779254-793482 GCA_014905375.1 Phtheirospermum japonicum
ATACAGATTGATCCCACTCTTAAGGCATTGGCTCAGAAATATATGCAGGACATACAGATTGATCCCACTCTTAAGGCATTGGCTCAGAAATATATGCAGGACATACAGATTGATCCCACTCTTAAGGCATTGGCTCAGAAATATATGCAGGACTATATATATATATATATATATATATATATTAACACTTGAAATTAATAAATTACTATTTTATAGTAGTTATGATACTGTTAGTAAGAGTTACCTATGAATATCGAAATGAAACTATTAAATAATCATAATGTATAATATTATTTAATTAAGTTGAAAACATATTAATATAAATTCAAAAGTTCAGTTTATACATTTTTCTCAACAATATTAATAAAAATATCTTTTAAAAAATAAAGACAAAAAATTTCAAAAATATTAATAAAATGCCTTTACAAAAAATAAAAATAATATGGTTAAAAGAAAAACAAAGAAAAGGAAAGAGAGTTCAATTTGGAGAAAATCTATAGAAATGATAGTTAAATTAATAAGAATTTATTGATTGAGTATATTTAGATATTTTAATTATTTCATTTAATTTGTTTTCAATAAATAAAATGATCTATTAAATATCTATCCATAACAATTAATAAAGGGCAAATAAGTAAATATAAAATTAGGAAAGTAATGAACTTACCTAAAATTCTTTATTAATCATGTGAAATTATAGTTTTGTCACTGTTGCTCCGGAGCAAATTGCTCCGTGTAACATTCTTGAAATGATAATATACAATTTGAAAATATCAAATATTAGTAAACACATTTATGGAAGTCGATCAATAGTCTTTCCATAATATAAAAAATATCTAAATGAATGCAGACATTTGAACAAAATTCGATTATCTCAATATTTAAAATAACTATTTCAACATTTACTATTTTCTCAAATCGATTGCCCTAAAATTAATAAGAAAAAAAGCGTGGAGAAAAAGTGTGAACATCTCTTTATTATTATTATTATTATTATTATTATTATTAATTTTTTTTTTATTATAAATTTTAGATTTTCTATGAACTATATGTAATAACTCGGGACATTATTACTTACACCCATACAATAGAGATGTGCCTTTGTACGTTTATCGTACCTCCATTATATGTGTTCATATATATTATATAATATGAAAAATTGTATATTTATCACATTAAATTGATATTCATCACATTAAAGATAATTAAGATATATTTACATCATGAGAACATATATTAATATTTATATAAATTTATCACAATAAAGATGAAATTTATAAGAACAGTTATTAATATTTTTATTATAATAAATATGAATATTTTTATGTTTGCAATTTAGCTCTACATTCAATGTTTTGGACTGTGTACCAAACTCATTCTACACCTCAAGGCATTTCCACTCCCTAACCCTCCGTAGTTCTTCTTCTGCTAGTTCTTCTTCTGCCTCTAACTAATCTATAGGGTTGCCATGATTCTCTAACTAACACTAAAGAGTAAGGAAATAAAAATTAAGAAAATTAATAGTGTACCAAACTCTACACGTTTGGGACTTACTAGTACCAAACCTCACAAAGGTAGATTCTGTAGTTGTAATAGTTAAGATACTTGAAAAAGTGGTGGAAAATTTTCATTTTTATCAACTATATTGGTCACATTAAAGAAAAGACATGTGATGTTGACCATCATCAAACAACGTTTGTTAAGTTGGTCAATAAGATCCAAAAAAAGTGATCGAACTTTTTTTTGCTAACATGTCGTTATTCAATACTTTCATATCATTTTTTTTTTATTTTTAATCATTAAGTTGAAGAAAATAAATTGGGGGGCAAATTCATTTTGGTCAGGAAAGGTACGTGACATTGACCATCCTCAAACCACGTCTGCTAAACTGGTCAATTGGTCAAAAAAATATTCACAAAGAGCCGATCGAGATTTTTTGGTGATTTGGTATTATTCTATATTATTTTATCAATTTTCTATAATTATAAAGTTTATTTTTTAAAAAAAAACTTATTTTTCTCTCATTTTTATTTTTATGTTTTTTTTCGCCTGCTCACAAATTGGAATCGAACCTATCAAGCAGATTAAGCTTGCAATTCTAACTAAGAGTCACTAAGAATCAGAAAAGAAATCCATAATAATAGTTGAACTTGCATGGCCAAAAGGCTTTTGAAAAGTGTATCCACCCTGGAGGAAGCGGTGCCCACAGTATCATTTCGTTAATCTAATTAATAAAATTTTAATCAATAAAAAATTAATATTAATTATTTATAAATATAAAAATATAATATAAATATTAAAATATATATAATAAATATAGAAAAGTTTTATTTATAAGAGATTTTCTCATATAAATCTTTATATATTATTTATAATTTCTTAAGTTTCTTTTTGTATTTTAAGATTATCTATGAGCTTATTAATTTTTTATTAATTAAGATTTTAATATTAAAAAATTATATAATTATTATATTAATTTTATAATTTTTAAGATTTATTTTATATTTTTATATTTATCACTGATTTTCTTTAATTTTTATTAATTAAGATTTTATCAATTCATTAAAAGAAAAAAATGAAGGTAAACCAGGTTTTTCTCATCAATTTAATATTTAAATTAAATAACAATGATAAAATAATATAGAATCTGCCACGTAAGAAAAAAAATCCAATCAAACTTCTTTGGACCTTTTTCGATGAATTGATTAACTTAGCAGAAATGATCTGGCGATGACCAATTTAACGTACATTTTCTGAAATGTGGTCAATATAATGGATCAAAATAAAAAATTTCCCAATTTTTTGTTTTCAATTTGATATTTAAAATTAAATAAAAATGATAAGAAAGTATTAAATTACAGCATGTCAGTAAAAAAGCCCGATTAAGTTTTTTTTGAATCTTTTTTAATGAATTGTCAACTAACTGATGTTGTTTGATGATTGTCAATATAATGAATTAAATATATTTTTTTTTAAAAAAAGTGACTTATTGTAGTAAAAAATGAAATAAGTAGAAATTGATTATGTTTGCAAATAGATGTTAATTCAAAGTAGAATTAGTTAAAAAGAAAGTGTGGTGATGTGGCGAATAAGTTGCGAATATATATATGTAGAGAGAGAGAGAAATTTGAAGCATTTTTTTTTCTTGTAATTATGTTCAAGTAGAATTAAAAGTTGACATTTGAGACCACGAGAGAGTTATTTCTGTCATCAGAAGTTCCTTTTTTCTTTTCTTTTCTTCAAGTGATTGCAGATAGTCCCCAACTCTTTCTTTTTTTATTAGAAAACCATTGGAGGCACTGTACATTCAACTAATTCTCATTCCAGAAAGTAATATATAGACATATTATTAAATTCTCATGTAAAACTAATATTGAATAATACAAAAGGATCTTTGTATTAATCGGCTAGCCTCATGGAGGAGAGAGAGTAGATTTTAACTAGGAAGAGTAGACTTATTCTGATAATTTAAACTTTTTTTTTTTTTTGTTTGTCTTCGAATCCACAACAACAACAAAAAATGTTGTAAAACCAAAACTGTATAGCTATAAATCTCTTTCTATATATACGACATGGACTGGGAAGTTATTATACAAGGAAGGAATGGAGGTGAAGCATATATTTCATATGAATGGTGGGGATGGTGAAACAAGCTATGCCAACAATTCAGGCCTCCAAGTTCTCTCTCTGTCCATGTTTAAAACTTGCTATTTAGGGATTTGCTATTTTAGTACTCCAGCTTCTTTATTTTGACAAAAATTTCTAGCTAAATATTTAGGGACCAATATATTTAGCAATTAAACATGTATGTAAGTTCACTATTAACTTCATTCTTGCATGCAGAAAGCCGTGCTGTCAAAAACATGGCCGGTGTTGGATGAGACCCTCAAAGATATGTTTAGTGAGAATAATATTAATACTGGGTTCCCAAAATGCATCAAGATTACTGACTTGGGCTGTTCATGTGGGCCCAACACCATTCTTCTGGTATCTCACATCATGGACACCATCCAAGACTTATGCCAAAACGACAACTTTGAAAACTTACCGCAACTTGAGGTGTTTCTGAATGACCTTCCGGATAATGACTTCAACAATCTGTTCAACCTGGTGTCCAATTTCAGCCGAGAAAATGACAAAAGGAGGTTATTAGAGTGGTTTGTGTACGGTGTCCCTGGTTCTTTCTACGGTAGGCTATTCCCAAGCAACACTTTACACTTTGCTTACTCATCCTATAGTCTCCATTGGCTCTCCCAGGTACTATACGTTCATCAATGATTCTTAAATTATAACTAATTTTGGACGGGCTTGATTGCATAAATTGGTGATGTAAATGTCAGGGAAAAAATTGAAAATAGCACAATGGTGTCCGATTTTAATCATAAATCTCTGCATAATTTTGATCATGCAAGTTTTAATTGTATGCCTAAAATACTCTTTGCATTATCCCAATAAATTAATTAATGTCTCTAACCAACTCTACACATTATATTTTATTTATATATCAGAAGAATTGATTTATTATTCAGAATTATGAATTCAGATATGAATTATTTCCAAATTATAGAAATATAAAACCAGTACGAATTTGGGAAACAAGATTAAAATGAATGACAGCCAAAATATATACTCTGTTTGTAAATTTAAAATTAATTGTTGGTGAATTTTAAAAATACGAAACCATCGCCAGATTCCAGAAGGGCTGGGGAAGAATAACAAGGAAAACATATGCGTTGCAACGAATAGTCCACCACAGGTGAGTGATGCGTATGCAAAGCAATTCCATCGGGATTTCTCGATGTTTCTTAGCTTGCGGGCTGAGGAAATAACATCTGGTGGTCGTATGGTTTTGGCATTTCTCGGTACAACTTCTTCCAAAGATGAATTCAAACCTTTTAAATTGCTCGCGGAAACACTTTCTGACATGGTTGCTCAGGTAATTCAAACCTATTTCCACATTATAATTATTATTTTTTAATTTTTTTTTATTATGAGTAGGCATGCGTAGGATTAAGGTTAGTTTTTGTTACTATGCAGCATAAAAACTAATCACTTTTCATTAACTCGTACATATAGGATCATGTTCAAAAGGACGACTTGTATTCATTTAACATGCCGTTTTACACTCCGTGTCTAAAAGAAGTTGAGGCAATAATCAGGGACGAAGGGTCGTTTAATTTGGACATGATGGAGGTCGTTATGGTCCCATGGGACGCCCACGAAGAATACGAGGACAAGGCTTTCGACAAAAATATTAGTGGTAAACTTGTGGCGGATTGTGTTCGGGCTGTCGTGGAGCCCATGTTGGTGCCCCACTTTGGGAGCTCCATTGTTAATGATGCCTTTGATAGTTATGCAAAGAAAATGACCGAGCATTTGTCCAAAGAGAGATCATCCTATTTCACACCAGTCATTTCCTTAAATAGAAAATAAACAGATTTGAATGGGATATGCAAGAAAACTAATGATAATGTAATGGCTTGCTAGTGACTAAAGAAGGATGTTTATCTACATTTGATGGTGCAATGCACCACACACACTGTGTTGCAGTTTCTTTGTCTTACTGTTATTTTGTCTCATTAGTTGTGATCCTAAACCTTGTAGCATCCGATGCCTAGCATATACGTATCAGAGGCGGATACAAAAAATATTTTTTTTTTGGTGGGGCACCGATACAATAATATTTTTATTTATTAAAATTATACTCAAAATATTATCACATTAAATAATATTTATAAAATCTAATAAAGTTTTAAGAAAAACATAATACTATTATGCTCGTTGAATTATCATATTTTGAAATCGACTTACAATTGTATCATGTTGATAATAACACTAACTTTTTCTACACTCGTCATAATCACGAGAGAAGTAACACTAACTTCAAAAGAAATTATACTTCTGAAAAAATTGAATGCAATATTCTATTTATACAAATTAAAGGAGGCAAATTAAACATATCATAATACTATTATGATTTCTAAGATCAAATGACTGCAATTTAAGTAAATTAAATACCAATAATAATAGTTATTTATTTACTTAATATGTCGAGAGAAAATCAAGTCACCAAATGCTCTAATTAATAAAGCATTCCCAACAATTGGTATAAATAACAAATCTAAATTTTACAAAATTTAATGATAAATAAGAATCATCAAAACCTAAACTCAAATCTCCGTAACCAAATAAATAAATAAATTATACATCACTTATTCTAAAAAATTAAATATTACGGCTTAAAATTTAAATAACAAAATTAACTAATGTAGAAATTAATACAATTTTCTTTTTAGTTTATACTATGATTATTTTTTAAATTGATAACTATATATATTATATAAGGTTAAAAATAAAATAATTTGGGGGCCTATGCCACCCGGGCCCTGAATACATCCGCCTCTAATACGTATGCACTAGGTCTAGATCCTTGTCTTGCTTTTATATATACGTTACATGTGATCTACGACTAAGACAACAATGTCACAACAGTCAAGTAAGATATAAAGAGAGATTTACATATTTCAAAATATTATTTCTCCTTCAATAGCAAAGTTTACAGCTTTTCTGCATGGTATCAGAGCGGCCGGTTGACCACCTGTTGTTTCTGTGCTACTGGTCGCTTTCATTTTTCCTCTTCTTTTCTCTCTTTAAAGCAATACAAGAATGGCAGAAATACCAAGTAGAAGATCTGAGACAACTTCTCCAACCAATAAAGTCAGATCTTATAGCGGTTGATTTGCATGTTTTTGTGCGTATTTTTGTTACCATTTTGTGTCGCGCTTGCATGTGTTTTGCTTGCTTTTATGTGTATTAGAAGTCGTTTTGGCCGATTTTATTAGTTTTAGGTTTTTATAACTTTTGTGCAATTTTTAGTAGTTTTTCGTACAATTTTACTCTTTTTCGTTTTTTTTGGCCGTAGGATGACCAAGCGGGATCCGCGCACGCTCGGAGCATCCCACTCGACTCGGATCGGAACGGACAAAGCAAGAAAATACAGCGTGAACGAGGAGCGACAACCGGCGGACAATTAGAGCGGAGACGAGAGAACGAGCCGGAACTGCCTTTCAGTCGATCGGCTGCACTCCATTCAATCGACTGACGGATCGACTGGAGTGATGAAATCGACTGGCGGGCAGTGTATTTTGTGATTTTTGGGCATTCCAGTCGATCGACGACTTTCAGTCAATCGACTGGCAGTCGATCGACTGGTAGCTGTCGATCGTCTGGCAGTCGATCGACTGGTAGCTGTCGATCGACTGACACGCAAATTTTTGACCCGTTTTGACATTTTTGCCCCTGCGTTTTTGTATAAATAGGCTATCACTTTTCTTCACCTACCTTATCCTTCCTTGGTTGATTTTGAACCCCATTCAATCTCCTCCAAGCTCATTTTTTATTATTCCATTGCAAAACCTAGATATAATTCTTAATTAGCTCCTTCAATTTAGCTTAGTTAATTAGTAGTTAGTAGTTGTTCATAAGTGTTGGAGAAGGTGACATCTCTCTCATTTGTGGTTGTACTTTATGAAGTTAAACTTGGTGTTTTGAAGATTGTACTCTACATTTGAAGCTTTTGGTTGGAATGCAATATTGGTAGTAATCTTTCCCTTATTTGGTGTTGTTCTTGTGTTGTTTGTTGTTGGTATGTGTTTGTAGTGGTTTATTTTTAGATGTTGTTGTGGTTCTCTTGCCATTTTCAAAGTTCTCTTCCAATTTCTAGTTTGTTTTCCTTCTTGTAGTAAAATCTCCATTGAAGTTTCATGTTGAACCTCTTTGCCCTTGAAAGTTTTTAGTAGCTTTCCAATTTTATAACTTTTGACTTTTACTTATTAAATGCTTTGACTTCTTTTGAGTTCAAGTTTGACTTTCCCTTCTTTTTAATTTTCAAATTTACAAGCTTCCTTAGTTAGTAGATTTAATTTAATTAGGGTTGGTAATTAAGTTTAATTTGAGTCATTAAGTTTAATTAATTTCAAGCTAGCTTTCAACTCTATTTTCCTTACCTTAATTGATGTCTTTCAATCCCTATTTTTAATTCAAGTTTAATGATTAAAACTTAAGTCCAAACCAATGATTATTGCTTTCTTAGATTAGATTAATTTAATTAAGATTAACAAGAGGTTAACTAAACACACTTAACGCCGATTACATCTATCCTCGAGAGACATGACTCGGGAAAGCTTACCGCTCTACAATTGACTCCGTACTACTGCGGAGAAGATTTCTTAGAGTGCTAAGAATTTTTCGATCAAATTTTGGCACCGTTGCCGGGGATAGATTAAGGATAATGGTGTTCTTAATTACTCTTCTTGTTGTCTTAATTAGTAGATTAGACTAGACTAGTATTTCACACTCGATACCGTAATCCCTTTATTGAGTGTTGTGTATGCAAGGTAGGCGATCGTTCGAACGAGAATTGACTCCATATTTGACCAATCCCGAGAGGGTGAGACGAACTTCAAGGAATCAAGACACATTCGACCCATCCTTACCTACGGTGATAGAGGAGCAAACGATGACCAATTCGTTCGAGAACCCGACGCCGCCCGCGCTCGCTCAAGACAACCAAGGGGTGCCTCCACCTCAAATAGCAACCGGGCCGACTTCATCACTTCATGGCCCGCCTCATCAAGGGCCACAACCATCTTATGGGTTGCCGCTTGATCAAGGAGGGAACGAGTTTCCAAATCAAGATCCTCAAAGCTCCAATGCCCGATTTCAAGGCCCGTTTTCTCCACCTCATGCTCGTGTGTCGACACCCGAGCCCCAACATCAAGTTTTGCCACACTCGGACCCGTCGACACATGGAACTCAATTCCAAGGCCCGATGGTAGATGGCCCGTACCCGTTTCAACCGCACTTCCAAGTTCCGAGGCCACAATTCCAAGGGCTGCACTTTGCCGGCCCCCAATTACACGCACCTCGCATGCCACATCCGACTGGGCCAGCGCATCGATTTCGAGATCCACATCCGCAAGACTTTCCGAGGGTGACCGCCGTCAACGAAAATCCTTACGCCGTACAAGAGGTGGGTGGCCACCCGTTTGCTACTCCCGATGGAGGCCCGACGAATAGTATTAAGGAAGTGTCACGGCCATATATGGGCGATTTTTCATCATGCATCCGATTAAGTCCCAAAGCTCTCGAGTATGACTTACGGCCGATTGATCTCAATCGACTTCCAAATTTTCATGGCCTACCACAAGAAGACGCCCTTCAATTCATGCACATCTTTTCCTACACGGTGTCAATCTTTCGGCCCCAAGGGATCCACATTGATCAAATTAAAATGAGGTGTTTCCCATACACAATGAAGGATAAGGCCGTTGATTGGCTCATGACATTACCAGCCGATTCCCTTACTAATTGGGATATGGTAACCGAGAGGTTTATGGAGGAGTATTATTCTCAAGATAAGACGGCCGATTTTTGAGCAAAGATCGCCTCATTCCGTCAAGCGAGCGACGAGACCTTCTACGAGGCGTGGGAGCGGTTCAAGGGCTATCTCACCAAGTGCCCCCATCATCGGTTTACCGGGGATTTCTTGAATCAATTCTTTCATAATGGGTTGACATTTGCATCCAAGCGTATGGTGAATAATGCCGCCGGAGGAAATCTAGCCGGACGCTCTACGAGGGAGTTGTACGGCATATTTGTGAACATGGCCGCCGACGACCATCGCATGAGTATCTTGGAGCGAAAGGAGCAAGTGAAAGAGGTCTCGACAAAATAGGAGCCCGAGTAGGCCCGTAAGATTGCCGAACTAGAAAGCCAAGTAGCCTCCCTCGTTCAACCATTCTCGGGATCAATGGAGACGTACCTCGCATGTGGCATCTCGGGTCATGGAGAAAGTGTGTGCCCGGGAGTTGGATACGACGAGCAAGCATATTCGGTTCAAGGATACCAAGCCTATCGACACGGAATCAATATGTGCGAAGTGACCATCCTAACTTTAGATATGGTGACACATCTCAAGCTCAAATGCCACCCGGGTTGCCAATGCAACAACCACGTCCTCAAGCTCCGTTTAATGCACGGCCACCACCATTTCCGCCTTCTCAAGCGCCATACCCGCCTCCACAAGACAAGTCGACAATGCGCCAACCGAACATTGAGTCTATCCTATCCGAATTGACAAAACGGCTCGCAAGTTTGGAGACACAACTTGGGCAAGTGGCGACGGATGTCAATGAACTTAAAAGGGCCTGCGACAAAGATAAGCTACCAAGTCAACCGGCTTAAGCTCAAGCCGTGACCTTACTTCGAAGCGCAAAGTTAGTAGATAACAAGGTCGCTCTTCCCAACAATGATTCAACGCTCTCATCTAACGCCCAACAAGATCCGACCAAGCAAGGCTCGAATGAGCCCGTAGCCACTTCTAGCTCACCTTTGCCTTCCTCAAGCGAAGAGGCGATGGGGACCTCGAGTGCTACCGGAGGACTCCACAAATCCGCAACACCGTACCGACCTCCAATTCCATATCCGAGCCGTATTCGATCGACAAAGCAAGATGACCAATTTCTCGAGTTGTACAAGATGCTAACGAAGGTTAACATTAACCTCCCTTTACTCGACATAATCCAAAACGTACCCGCATATTCCAAGTTTTTCAAGGAATTGACGTCCAAGAAGTGAAGGTTCGAGGATAATGAGAAGGTGTGTATATCGAATGCGGCTAGTGTCGTCTTTAGCAATCCTCTCCCACCGAAAGAGAGTGATCCGGGAAGATTTCGCATCAAGATTACCCTTGGGAACGGAAAGGAAACACGAGGGATGTTAGACCTCGGTGCGGGTATCAATTTGATGCCCTACTCCATCTTCAAATAATTGGAGTTGGGAGATCTCAAGGAGAGAAGAATGTGCTTGCAATTGGCCGACCGATCGATCCAATATCCGAAGGGCGTAGTGGAAGACGTGTTGGTACAAGTGGGAAATCTCATAGTTCCCGTGGATTTCGTCATTTTGGATGTCGGGGAGGTGAGCAATGAAGGACGAGATCACATAATCCTACTAGGGCAACCGTTCATGGCGACTACAAACACCTTGATCGACGTTAAGAATGGAAAGTTGTCGTTTTCGGTTTTGGGGGACACGGTTAATTTCTCGATCCATGATTTGGGAGTTGTTCCCCCTTCATCTTTTCAAGCCGATTGCTCGATGATTGATCCGATAGACGAGTTGGTTGAAGAAACCTTCATGGGACTTGAGGATGAGGTCGTCGAGGACGACGAGCGGCAAGAGTTTCAATCGGAGGGGGTGGTAGGGATATTAGAGATCGCGATTGCGAAACTGACCACTACATCAAAACCGGAACTCAAGACCCTCCCGAGCCATCTTAAGTATGTGTATTTGGAAGAAGGAGGGTCAAAGCCCGTGATTATCTTTGCCGAGCTTTCCGAGAATGAAGAAACGAAATTGGTTGAGGTCTTGAGAAAGAATAAGAAGGCGATAGGGTGGAGCCTTGGCGACATTAAGGGGATAAGCTCCTCCACGTGTATGCATCGCATTGTTCTTGAGGACGGGGTGAAACCAACAAGAGAGTGCCAACGTCAGTTGAATCCCAATTTGATGGAGGTGGTGAAAAGCGAGATCCTAGAGCTCGTAGCCGAGGGTCTAATTTTCCCGATTGGAGATAGTGAGTGGGTGAGCCCGGTACACATGGTGCCGAAAAAGAGTGGAATTACTGTGATTGAGAATGACTGTGGTGAACTCATGCCAGCTCGCGCAATCACCGGGTGGCGGATGTGCATAGATTTCCGGAAGCTCAATGCCGTTACCAAGAAGGATCACTTCCCCCTACCATTCATTGACCAAATGTTGGACAAACTCGCGGGGCACCACTCATATTGTTTCCTCGATGGGTTATCCGACTATTACCAAATTGCCATCTCGCCGGAGGATCAATCCAAAACGACGTTCACGTGCCCCTTTGGCACATATGCATTCCAACGAATGCCCTTCGGGTTATGCAACGCACCCGCCACCATCCAACGGTGTATGCTATCAATATTCTCCGATATGATCGACAAATATATGGAGGTCTTCATGGACGATTTTTCCATTTACGGCTCCACGTTCGATGAATGTCTTGGTCGCTTGGCGAGTGTATTGGAGAGGTGCGTCAAAAGTAACCTTACCTTGAGTTGGGAGAAGAGCCACTTCATGGTGAGAAGTGGGATAGTTTTGGGGCACGTGGTGTCATCCAAGGAATCGAAGTTGACAAGGCGAAAGTCGACGTGATAGAGAAACTCCCGCCTCCAATCAATGTGAAGGGAGTTCGAAGTTTTCTTGGTCACGGGGGGTTCTATAGACGGTTCATCAGGGATTTCTCAAAGCTTAGCCGTCCTTTGTGCCATTTGCTTAGTGCCAATATACCGTTTGAGTTTGATGATGCTTGTCATTTGGCGTTCAAATCGTTAAAGGAAAGTTTAACTTCGGCTCCCGTGGTGGTGGCCCCGGATTGGTCTCTCCCGTTCGAAATAATGTGCGACGCATCGAACGAAGCGGTGGGAGCCGTCTTGGGACAAAGAGTGGACAATCTTCTTCGGGTCGTCTATTATGTAAGTCTCATGCTCAATGATGCCCAAAAGAATTACACGACTACCGAAAAAGAGCTCCTCGCCGTAATTTTCTCGCTTGAAAAGTTTCGAGCCTACATCATCGGTTCGAAGGTTATTGTGCATAGTGACCACGCGGCGTTGCGATATCTCTTCAATAAGCCGCAAGCGAAGCCGAGGCTAATCCGGTGGATACTCTTGCTTCAAGAGTTTGATGTCGAGATCAAAGATCGGAGGGGGTGAGAGAACGTTGTCGCCGACCATCTCTCTCGTTTAGAGGTCCCCACCGGAGAAAGGGGGCTCATTGGAGAAAATCTTGTGCACGAGAATTTGTTTGTTGTTTCCACCGCGCCGTGGTATGCCGACATAGCCAACTACCTCGCTAGCGAAGCACTCCGCCCGGACTTATCTCATCACGAGAAGAGGAGGTTTCTCTCCAAGTGCCGAGGGTATTATGGGGATGACCCTCACATGTACATGATCGGAAAAGATGGAATGTTGAGACGGTGTATTTCGGACGAGGAAAAAGGGGAAATTTTGACGAAGTGCCACGATCACCTAGTCGGAGGAAATTTCGGCAGGCAAAAGACCGCCTACAAGGTTCTTCAATCGGGTTTTTATTGGCCGATCCTCTTCAAGGATGCCCACGACCATTGCCAAAAGTGCGATCGATGCCAAAGGACCGGAAGCATTGGGAAAAGGAACGAGATGCCGATGACGTATAATTTGGCCGTCGAGATATTCGACGTGTGGGGGATCGACTTCATGGTGTAAAATTAGAAGGTCTATGGTTTTAAAAAATAAGGACTAGATTTGTGATGTTGTTAATCAATGTTACCAACACTGGTTAACAACATCAACTAAATAACACCAGGTTATGCAGCGGATATTTAAAAAGAGAACACGATTAAACAAAATCAGTTCACAAGTAAATACTTGTGAACTTGGGTGTACAAACCCGTAAACTATATTACTTTCGATTCACGTTCAATACACAATTATAAAGTAATATATGAAAACTAAATATCAAGAAACTTGATACTAAATACTTGTTGCCGGAATGGCAAGATCTTCTTCGTTGGTTACGCAACTTCAAAGATCTTGTTTATCACGATCGTTGGCTCCAAGTAGTACGTCGTGTTCTTCCTTCCTTGCTTTGCCGTGCGTCGTGCGTCTCGGTCTCTTTCTTCCTTCCAAAAATCCCGTCGATAAAAAGTGTCCTTCTTGAAAGATTGTGAATGTAAGAATATTGAAGGTCTCCTCTTCTCTTGGCTTTGTCTTGTCTTAAATAGAAGAGTCCTAAAGTCCTAAAATTGGTAGAATTCTAAAACCAAATCCTAAACACAATTTAGGAATAATTAAAGTCTTGTATACAAACTAGGAAACAAATCTAGAGTCCTAATTTTAGTTCCCTAATATATTTTGGGCCCAAGAAAGGCAAATACCAAAATAAGGAATTATTCCCAAGAATTAATTCCTCAACAATCTCCCCCTTTTGCCTTTCTGGACAAAATACCCAAGACGCATGAAAATGATGCAAAGAACTAAAAACTCCCCCTGAATTAGAAACCTCCCCCTAAATGAAGTATCCAATGTTGAAAACAAACAAATACGAACCAGCGTCTTCTGGTCCTTTTGCTTTCAGAACAAAAAAGGGGAGAAGAATGT
>BMAC01000169.1:797094-854404 GCA_014905375.1 Phtheirospermum japonicum
C
Source organism: Phtheirospermum japonicum (assembly GCA_014905375.1). Lineage (NCBI taxonomy): Eukaryota > Viridiplantae > Streptophyta > Magnoliopsida > Lamiales > Orobanchaceae > Phtheirospermum > Phtheirospermum japonicum. The sequence goes on from BMAC01000169.1 coordinate 797,096, forward strand.
ATCAATAATTCATAGGGAGTAACACAAGATCCTGGTCTAAAATACACCCTATTAATTATATGGCATGCAGTGTTCATTGCTTCTGCCCAAAAGCGTTTAGTAACCCCATTTGAAATAAGCATAGTCCTAGACATTTCTAAAAGAGATCTATTTTTGRGTTCGACTATCTTATTTTGTTGGGAGGTGATGGGTGAAGAAAATTCATGAGTTATACCAACTTTGYAACAATATTTTGAAAAGGATACATTATAAAATTCTTTTCCATGACCAGACCTAATCTTACCTATACTCACACCAAAACTTACACACAACCTTTTTGCAAGTTTTTTAAAAGTCTCGAAAGTCTCAGATTTTTCTCTTAAAAACTCTACCCAAGTAAAGCGGGAAAAATCATCTACAAGCACAAGAACATACCTTTTACCACCAAGGCTCTCAACTTCAAGTGGTCCCAAAAGGCCCATATGAAGGAGTTCGAAACAATATGAGGTAGTGAGACTTTGTACTATTAGATGTGGCACCCTGACTTTCTTACTTTTCTGGCATGCCTCGCAAACTGGAATGTTTTTTGTGTTGAACTTAGGTAGTCCGATCACAGCATCCTTTTTGACTAAACTTTTCATCATCTTGTAACTGACATGTCCGAGCTTTTGATGCCACACCTCGGCATCACTCAATTGAGATAACCTGCAAAAAGCATCACTTTGGATTTGGTAACAATTATCAGAAGTTCTCTTACCAGTGAGAATGCATGGCCCATTCTCCTTGTAGACTTCACACTTTGCACGATTGAATTTGACACTAAAGCCTCCGTCGCACAATTAACTTATGCTGATCAAATTTGCAGTAAGTCCTTCTACCAACAACACATTCTTCAGAGTTACGACGCCGGGAACACGGAGAGTTCCTTGGCCAATGATTTGACCATTTGCGCCTCCACCATATTTTACCTTTCCACCTRGAAATCTGACTATGTTGGAAAGTTGTTCTTCTGAGCCTGTCATATGCTTTGAGCATCCACTATCGAAATACCAAGCTRCAGGGACGTGAGATTTCAGGGAGGTATGGATCATATTGCACTTGACGTTATTTTTCTTGACCCACACTTGTTTGTATCTGATGTTGGTATTGATGTTGGTAGCGCGGTTACCAACATTGAATTCAGCAGTCAGCTTCGACCTTTTAAAATGAGTTTGCTTGCCAACAAGCTTCCAGCAGTATGGTCGTATGTGACCTGGTTCACCACAGTGATGYCACACGTATTGTCTTCTTCTTCTCTTGTGGCGTTTGGTCGACTTCACTTTTTGACTTGAATTTGGCTTTTGAATATGCTTGTATCCAATCCCGTGTTTTGAACAATTCGGGATACACGATTCCAGAATCTCATCCACCTTGGTCTTGCCTTTGTTGAGATTTGAGATGGTCTCTTGGGCCTCCTTCAACTCGGTTTTCACCTTTTCTAACTCAACATCCTTCTTGGTGAGCGACGTTTCCAAGCGAACAATTATGTCAAGCTGATCATCCTTTTCTTTGGTTAGCTTTTCTACTTCCTTTGCGAGATCTTTGGCCTTGGGTACCTGTTTACTCCAACTGACAAACATTTTCTGGTGGTCAATACTCAGCTGCTCGTATTCCTCTTGATAATCAGTGATCTCGGCATTCAGGCACATGATATTGTCTGCAAGCAAACCAACATGGACATCGTCGTCCCATACAACATGGGTAAATAAGGATGGATCAGGTTCAGTTGACTCGAAATCATTAACATCCTCTGTAGCAACCATGCTCTTCTTCCTCGGGGTATCCATAGTACCTAAATAAGGATCAGTACTTAAAAGATTAAGTAACCCGCTCTAGATGCCAATTGTAAAATTAGAAGGTCTATGGTTTTAAAAAATAAGGACTAGATTTGTGATGTTGTTAATCAATGTTAACAACACTGGTTAACAACATCAACTAAATAACACCAGGTTATGCAGCGGATATTTAAAAAGAGAACACGATTAAACAAAATCAGTTCACAAGTAAATACTTGTGAACTTGGGTGTACAAACCCGTAAACTATATTACTTTCGATTCACGTTCAATACACAATTATAAAGTAATATATGAAAACTAAATATCAAGAAACTTGATACTAAATACTTGTTGCCGGAATGGCAAGATCTTCTTCGCAACTTCAAAGATCTTGTTTATCACGATCGTTGGCTCCAAGTAGTACGTCGTGTTCTTCCTTCTTTGCTTTGCCGTGCGTCGTGCGTCTCGGTCTCTTTCTTCCTTCCAGAAATCCCGTCGATAAAAAGTGTCCTTCTTGAAAGATTGTGAATATAAGAGTATTGAAGGTCTCCTCTTCTCTTGGCTTTGTCTTGTCTTAAATTGAAGAGTCCTAAAGTCCTAAAATTGGTAGAATTCTAAAACCAAATCCTAAACACAATTTAGGAATAATTAAAGTCTTGTATACAAACTAGGAAACAAATCTAGAGTCCTAATTTTAGTTCCCTAATATATTTTGGGCCCAAGAAAGGCAAATACCAAAATAAGGAATTATTCCCAAGAATTAATTCCTCAACACATGGGTACCTTCCCGAAGTCTCATGAGTTCGAATACATCTTGGTTGGGGTCGATTATGTTTCCAAATGGATTGAGGCAATCCCGACAAGGAGGAACGATGGCGACACCGAGGTGAAGTTTGTGCGAAGCAACATTTTTCGTCGATTCGGAGTTCCGAGGGTGATTATTAATGATGGCGGCAAGCACTTCAACAACAAACTACTCGAAAGGGTGTTGAAAAATCCTGGAGTCGTTCATAAGGTATCCACGCCATACCACCCCCAAACGGCCGGTCAAGTCGAGACGAGCAATCGTCAAATCAAAAACATTCTCGAGAAGACCGTGCAACCAAACCGAAAAGATTGGTCAACAAAGCTCGTGGATGCTTTATGGGCCATCCGCACGGCCCACAAGACAGTTCTCGGAATGAGCCCCTATCGCCTCGTATACGGGAAGTCATGCCACTTACCGGTCAAAATGGAACATAGAGCTTGGTGGGCTATCCGAGCATGCAACTACTATTTAAAATAAGTCGGCGAGGAGAGGAGGCTCCAAATCGAGGAGCTTGACGAGCTAAGAAATGAGGCATTCGAGAGTCCTCAAATTTACAAAGAAAAGATGAAGCTCCTCCAAGACAAGAAGCTTGCACCCAAGGAGTTGGAGGAAGGGATGCAAGTGCTCCTTTACAACACCCGACTCACCTTGTTTCCCGGGAAACTCATGTCTAAGTGGAGTGGAACGTACACGATCGAGAATATATCCCCGTTCGGAGCCGTGACGTTGATCGATCCCAAGACGAACGAGAAATTCCAAGTGAATGGCGCACGATTAAAGCTTTACCGACATGGATTGTTGAAAGCCAAGGATCTCGAATTTGTGACCGTGGAGGTGGATTTCAGAGACATGCCCCCGACGGGATCGTGATCAAAGGAGGATAGTCGAGCGAACGACTTTAAACAAACGCGCTACGTGGGAGGCAACCCACGACTTCCTAACCCCCCTTTTTCTCATTTTCTTTCGATCTTTGTATATGTTATTTGTCATTTGATCTTTAACTTAGGTTTTCTTTCTTTTCGGGTTTTGTAGGAGAAATCATGACGGTTCGAGAATGGAGGAAATCTAAAGATGGGAAGGTGGCCGCTGCTCAGTAGTCAATCGACTGCGTTTCAGTCGATCGACTGATTTGCAGTCGATCGACTGAGCCCTTGTCGATCGACTGTCAGTCGATTGACTGCTACAGTGCAGAGGCGTTCTTTTAAAAATGGCAGTCGATGCAGAAAGAAAAAAAAAGGGGGAATTGAAAAGAGAAAGAGAGCGAGAGAGGAGAATACGAGAGAACAAAAGGAGAAGAACGAAATTTTAAAAAGAGATTAGTCGATCGACTGGAACTTCTTTTATTTTCCTAAAAATCTCCATCCCAACTTCACCAAGGTTGAAAATTTTTCACCTTTTATTCCTGTCTTCCCGAATTTTCCTCCGAATTCTCAAATTCCAAAGGGTGGGGTTGCAACCGGGGTTTGTTTCGATTTCGAGCCATTCGTTGAGGTAATTCGCTTGAAACTCGACCCGAGATATTTCTATTCGTGAATTGGTTGGGTTTGTGTAGGGTTTTGCTCCAATTTTACTCAAATTCCTCAATTGAATACCCTGCCCACCATGTGTTCGATGAAATGCCCCAATGAGTAATTTTAACTAAAACTCCTTCGTTTTTCCCATCGTGTCAATTCCTTCCGATCCCTTAACTAAAATCTTCGTTTTCCCCTCGTGATTCACTTCGTATAATACTCATGGCTAATCTTTCCGACGACGAGTTTGACGAAGTCCATCGCCCCGATCTCGCCCACATCTATGGAGCTCCGTTCCCGATTTACTCTGAAGCCGAAGGGGAGGTTTATCAAAGCCTCGCCCAACGGCAATTCGCCCGCCCAAGATTCTTCGATATCGATCGCCTACGAGGGTGGATGGCAAACGGGGACCACGAACATTTTGGGGCACGGACGTTCCAATTCATCGACGCCTTGAGCGGGCGTCATTTCGCATCTCTCCGTGCACCGGCGTACCCGGAGCTAATGCTCGAGTTCTTTTCGACCTACGCGAGTCGCGAGAGCGGGGATTTCACCGTTCGTCTTCGTGGAGTCGAATGCCGGATCACCCAAGACGTGCTTCAATCGGTGCTCGGGTTGGATTATCAAGTTTTGTGGATAGAGCGACGAGGGTTTGCGCTGCATCAATTTTGGGCATCTATCACGGGCGGACGGGGGACTCCGCGTTTCCAGGCCTCGGCAATCACCGACTTGGTAGTTCTCGGGATTTAAAAGTTCTTTGCCCACGTCTTGATGGGCAAGCACGAGAGCACCAACCTCACCCAGGATGAGGTTTTCATGCTTTGGTGCCTTCACACCGGCCGTCAATTCGCCGCCTATCCCTTTCTCCAAGCCGGGATTCTTGGGATTCGAAGGACAAGGGCCGGGAGTGTCGCTCGGGTCGGGATGGGACCTATGATTACCTTGCTCGCCCGACATATTGGTCTCGACCCCGAGGCGGAAAATCTTGAAAAAATCGAGCCGGTAGAGCTCATATTGAAAACGCCAAAGGCCCCGACCGACCCACGCCGCCGCCATGTCCACGAGCAAATGCAAGAGGCGATCGAAGAGYAAGCTAATTTGGAGAGACGGCACGAAGAGGGTGTCGAGCCCGAGGGAGCCCCGAACACCGAATCAGGGCAACACTTTGGAGCAAGCACAAGCCACGAAGCAATCCCGCATGGCGATGGAGGCCCGAGCACCGGCCCAGGTCCCGACATAGGTTAGCACGAGTTCCAACGCCAAGTGTTTGCCCGATTCGACCGGCTCGACACTGGCATGACGGAGTTGAGGGCCGGGCAAACAAGGAATGAACGAGCTCACCGTGGCCTCCATAGTCGCCTCTTGTTGATCGAGAGTCGATTGGCCCGAGACGAGGAGGGGAGCGACGGAGAGGGAGACGGAAATGAAGAAGAAGAGGAAGAAGAAGAGGAGGAAGAAGAGGAAGAGGAGGCGAACCACCAACCCAGACGTAGGAGACGTCATTGATTCTCCGATTATCCTTTTTATTTTGTTTTCGTTTGTTTCATTTTGTTTCGATTATGTTCTTTTATTTCTATCTATCTCTTGAAAAATCCAAAACAAATCAAAATTCTTAAAAAAAAAAATAAATAAATAAAAACCAAAAAGATTTTTATTTTTGTAAAAAGTTTGTTTCTACAACCATCGTTTGTTAATTCCTTGCGGATAGCTTGCCTCAACTTCCGGAGAAGACTTTTGCACGACCGCATCGACACAAGCTCGGAAATAGGGGCGTTTTCTTTTCCTTACACTTTTTACCGCTTTACTTAACTTAATATGCAATGAGGTCATTGCTAGGTTTTAAGTGTGGGGTGGTTAGGGTTTGTCTTAGGATTTTATTTTCTTGCATGCTTGCTTGTGATGATTTGAGTAGCGTGTGTGCTATGTTTGCTTAGAACCTTGGCGAAGTGATGCGGTTTTGATTATTTGGTTAAGACGTTTAGATTGTCGATCGGATTTAGTGTAAAGAGATTCGTAGATAACCGAGGCTAGTAGGGAGCCGATTAACGGTTCGAGCATGGATAGACCTTAGCCGGGGCAAGGACGAGGGGACCGACTTGGAGGGTTACCTAGTACTTTTAGGTTTCGGTAGTCGATCTAAACCTTCTTAGTCAACGAATCATTGTCGTCCTTATACGACGTCTCAAGTCAGGTTAGGTGCATTAGTCCATTATCCGGGGGGCGGTTTTGTAATTCTATTTTAATTTTGCTTGAGGACAAGCAATCATTCTAAGTGTGGGGTGGTTGATTTGCATGTTTTTGTGCGTATTTTTGTTACCGTTTTGTGTCGCGCTTGCATGTGTTTTGCTTGCTTTTATGTGTATTAGGAGTCGTTTTGACCGATTTTATTAGTTTTAGGTTTTTATAACTTTTGTGTGATTTTTAGTAGTTTTTCGTACAATTTTACTCTTTTTCGTTTTTTTGGCAGTAGGATGACCAAGCGGGATCCGCGCACACTCGGAGCATCCCACTCGACTCGGAATGGAATGGACAAAGCAAGAAAACACAGCGTGAACGAGGCGCGACAACCGGCGGACAATTAGAGCGGAGATGAGAGAACGAGCTGGAACTGCCTTTCAGTCGATCGGCTGCACTCCAGTCGATCGACTGAGAGCCAGTCAATCGACTTACGGATCGACTGGAGTGATGAAATCGACTGGCGGGCAGTGTGTTTTGTGATTTTTGGGCATTCCAGTCGATCGACGGCTTTCAGTCGATCGACTGGCAGTCGATCGTTTGGCATTCGATCGACTGGTAGCTGTCGATAGACTGACATGCAGATTTTTGACCCATTTTGACGTTTTTGCCCCTGCGTTTTTTGTATAAATAGGCTATCACTTTCCTTCACCTACCTTATCCTTCCTTGGTTGATTTTGAACTCCATCAATCTCCTCCAAGCTCATTTTTTACTATTCCATTGCAAAACCTAGATATAATCCTTAATTAGCTCTTTCGATTTAGCTTAGTTAATTAGTAGTTAGTAGTTGTTCATAAGTGTTGGAGAAGGTGACATCTCTCTCATTTGTGGTTGTACTTTATGAAGTTAAACTTGGTGTTTTGAAGATTGTACTCTACATTTGAAGCTTTTGGTTGGAATGCAATATTGGTAGTAATCTTTCCCTTATTTGGTGTTGTTCTTGTGTTGTTTGTTGTTGGTATGTGTTTGTAGTGGTTTATTTTTAGATGTTGTTGTGGTTCTCTTGCCATTTTAAAAGTTCTCTTCCAATTTCTAGTTTATTTTCCTTCTTGTAGTAAAATCTCCATTGAAGCTTCATGTTGAACCTCTTTGCCCTTTTTGTTCAAATCAATATGAGAGCCTTGAAAGTTGTTAGTAGCTTTCCAATTTTATAACTTTTGACTTTTACTTATTAAATGCTTTGACTTCTTTTGAGTTCAAGTTTGACTTTCCCTCCTTTTTAGTTCTCAAATTTACAAGCTTCCTTAGTTAGTAGATTTAATTTAATTAGGGTTGGTAATTAGGTTTAATTTGAGTCATTAAGTTTAATTAATTTCAAGCTAGCTTTCAACTCTATTTCCCTTGCCTTAATTGATGTCTTTCAAGCCCTATTTTTAATTCAAGTTTAGTGATTAAAACTTAAGTCCAAGCCAATGATTAATGCTTTCTTAGATTAGATTAATTTAATTAAGATTAACAAGAGGTTAACTAAACACACTTAACGCCGATTACATCTATCCTCGAGAGACACGACTCGGGAAAGCTTACCGCTCTACAATCGACTCCGTACTATTGCGTAGAAGATTTCTTAGAGTGCTAAGAATTCTTCGATCAACTACTATTATTCATCCCTTGAGCCAGCTGGTCACTACAAAACTCAATAAAAGCAACCACTTGATATGGAAACAACAAGTGTTTTCAGCTTCACTGGTTATGGAATGCCCCATTTGAAATGCATGATATATAAAATTTAAATCACTTAATATTTTAATTTAACTAGAAGACATAACAAAAATATTTACCTCCAAACCTCCTAATCAAAGATCATCGGTGGCTGACCGATCTGATCACGAAACTACTTATACTCGTTAAGCTGCTTGTCATACTTGTCTGCCATCGTGCATAAAAATATTGTATGTATAGCATGTGGAGTATACCGGTCCGTGTCCCAATAAAAATATCCTGTAAGACAATATAATAATTACTATTCAATTGATACATGATTCCCAATTTACAATAAAGACTAATATATTTAGACACAAAATAATATTACCTTAAACATGTCTCACCATAATGCAAAAATATCCTTAGGGACGACGTTAAACTGTCATCCGGCGGGGTGGAGCTCCTTCTCCATGATCTCCCCAAATATGTTGGTCAACCTAACCTCCCTACTATATAACCTATAATTTTGTTTATGGTTAAACATATAATTTAATAATAAACATGATTAGAATTTAATAATTATTAATTTACTTTCTTCCCGACAATATAAAAAAGGTATCGTCTCTCTTGTGGGCTCAAGTGTTGTCGGGATGTATCATCATCGACAGTATCAGTGTAGTGGTATCTGGGGTCGGTGCTGACTGATACGTAACAAGGCCCACGGAATCATCATCAAAATCAGCTAAACGATTAGTTGACTCCATATCTAATCGACCTACACTGGATCCGTATCAACGACCTCTCGGTTAGGGGCGAAAATAGTTGGCATAGCACGATAGCACGATACGAACATGATAGAATAGAGCGACCTAAAGAGTTCAGGTCGCACGAGAGGTCGCATGATCAGCGACCTAAAGAGTTCAGGTCGCCCAAGTGGTCGCATGATCAGCGACCTAGTATCGATAGGTCGCATGAGTACCGACCTACCCAGCGACCTGATAAACCTCAGTACCGAGTTATAGAAGGTCGTCATAAGAGACCACAGTGATTACTTGGTGTCCGCACTACAAGATGATGTCAGCCCTATGATAGTACATCCAGCTAGCCCCTACAGCTGTCAGAATGTACTATAGCAATCTTTACCGTTCATTATAAAGAGCCGTTGTCAAGGTGTACTGAAGTAATCGTAGCCACACATTGTAGGGTTACCATAGTCAGGTGTATTGCTATAAATAACCCTACGCTATTCATTTGGATGTAACAAGAAAGAGTTTTATATATTTATCATCTTGAACAAATAACTACTATGCTTACACTTACCATTATTAGCTCGCTAAGAGCTCGCTATCTTTCTATCGTGGTATCAGAGCAGGTTTAGCCTATCTCTGACGACCTCACCTACCTTTATCTCAAAAAAAAAAAAATTGGCTATAGTTGGGGATACTGATACAATCCAAACAAATACACCGGTTAATCTAAATGGCATCTTACCTACTACCAACTTTATACAACCTCAAAGCAAGCTCATTTCCATCAAACTCAATGATACTAATTTTTTCTTTGGAAGCAACAGACCCTAACTGCAATTAAAGGTTATGGCCTTGAATCTTTTATTTCCAATAACCATTCACCTCCGACACCTACCATTAATGTGCCCAATACCTCTCAAATTACAGTTAATCCAGAATATATCAACTGGATGAGGCAGGATCAACTACTTGCCTTCTGGTTACTTTCTTCCTTATCTGAAAATCTACTGGTCATGATGGTCGGCAAGAACACTGCCAGAGAGATCTGGCAAGCCTTAGAGTCAAATTTTTCTGGTCAATCAAGAGCCAGACTCATTCAGTACAAATTGCAGCTTCAAACTCTGAAAAAAGGCGCCCTTTCCATGAGAGAATTTCTGGGCAAAGTCAAAGCCTGTTGTGATGCCCTTGGCAATGCTGGAGAACCTGTTTCTGAACAAAATCATATATTGCATATCCTGGAAGGTTTAAGACCTGATTATAACCCTATTGTGGTCGCTGTCACCTCCAGAGTGGAGCCCTACAACTTGAACGATATCTATGCCATATTGTTGAGTCTTGAGTCCAGATTTGATATCTTTTCTCCATCTCCTGTCATAAATACTGATGGATCTGCACCAGTGGCTAATGTAGCCACACAAAGCAACCACAACCAAAGAAGTTACAACAGCTCACTGAACAGCTTGCTAGACCGGACGCCGACCTACAACACCTATCTTGGAAGAGGCAGGAGCAACAGCTACAGAGGTCGAGGGGGTAGAGGCTACAGAAACAACAACAACCGAGCAGCTTGCCAAGTCTGCGGGCTGTTTAATCATACCGCAGACAAATGCTATCACAGATTTCACTCTGCATATCCTGGGACTACTAATATGCAACCTCAAACTCAGATGCAAGCACAAACAGCTCAAACAAGCAGTGGCCTCCCTACTCAGACAAACTCTGCATCCTTGTCATCAATGTCAGCCTCTCCAGATTTTCTCAGCGACACCTTTTGGTATGCAGAGTCTGGTGCATCCAACCATGTCACCAATGAACTCTCAAACTCAGAAAAACTCTGCATCCTTGTCAGCAATGTCAGCCTCTCAAAATTTACTCAGCGACCCATTTTGGTATGCAGACTCTGGTGCATCCAACCATGTCACCAATGAACTCTCAAACGTCAACATAGCCTCAGAATTTCAAGGTCACAACAAGCTGCAAGTTGGTAATGGAACAGGTTTGCACATTTCACATATTGGCAATTCTTTACTCACAAAACCTCATTCGAAATCCTTTATCTTGGAAGATCTTTTGCATGTTCCTGAAATTACCAAAAATCTTCTTAGTGTATCGCAATTTGCCATAGATAATTCTGTATTTTTTGAATTTCACCCCAATCTTTTCTTTGTTAAGGGTCAAGCTACACACCAAGTGCTTCTCCAAGGTTCTCTTAAAAATGGCCTCTACATCTTCGATGTTCAATGTGTCAAGTCCCCTACACCTACACGAGTGATACCCTCTAGAGTTTCTACCTTCTCAGCTCGCTTAGTTCAGGATAATAAGTCCAACAATCTAGATCTGTGGCATTCTAGATTAGGACATGCTTCTCATGATATTGTAATAAAAGTAATGAAAGACTGTAATATTCCCTTTGTTATTAATTCCAAAAAGTATCCTTGTGATTCTTGTATGCAAGCCAAAAGTCATGTCTTACCTTATAATGATTCTGAATCTACTTATACTTCACCATTAGAACTTATCTATACAGATGTTTGGGGACCGTCTCCTGTTATCTCCTCCACTGGATCGCGCTATTATGTTTGCTTCATAGATCACTTCACCAGGTTCACATGGATCTATTTCTTAAAAGCCAAATCCGAAGTTAGGTCTGCTTTCATTTATTTCAAAAACCTTGCTGAAAACCAGCTTTCCTATAAAATCAAAACTGTACAAAGTGATTGGGGTGGGGAATTCAAAAACCTCACTCAGCTTTTTCATGACTCTGGCATTGTCCATGAAGTTCTTGTCCCTATACACCAGCTCAGAATGGTCTTGCTGAACGAAGACATAGAACCATAGTAGAAATGGGACTAGCAATGATAACTCATGCTCACATTCCACTTAGATTCTAAGATGATGCTTTTAACACTGCTGTTTACATCCTCAATAGATTGCCTGTCAAATCCATCAAATATGTGTCTCCACTTCAAAAGCTTCATGGCCATAAACCTAACTACAGCTCGCTCACAGCCTTCGGATGCCTATGCTATCCCAATCTCCGACCTTACAACAAGCACAAACTGGAACCCAGATCTTTACCAGGCACATTTCTTGGTTTCACAGCCAAACATAAAGGTTTCAAAGTTCTCTTACCAAATGGTAAGGTCATAATCTCTAGAGATGTCATCTTTGATGAAAGCAAATTTCCCTTTGCGATCCACTCCCAACATCACCAAATCCCTACACCAGATCAAACCTCCTCCTTCCATCAACCGGGACCCCCAGTGTTAGAACCAAATAAATTCCACAAAACACTCCAATTATACCTTACACCAATGATGTTTTTGGTTGTCACTCTCCTCTCCACACTCAATCTCCCAATCATACTCAAACACCTCTAAATTCTTCTCCATCCTCTCATCAACTTGTATCCACTGTTTTAAAAACCGGATCGGACAGGCCGGTTCAACCGGTTAAATCGAGAACCGGCCATTGACCCGGTCCGATCACGCCTATAAAACCGTTTTAGCAGTTAAACCGGACAAGAACCGGTCAAAACCGGTTAAACCGCTGAAATTCGGCAAAAAACCCCGGTTGAACCGGTCAAACCATTTTTTATGTGCAAAATATTGTGTATGATTCAACTAAATTGGCATAATTATATTAATGATCCATGGAACCTAATCAAGCGATATGAAAATAAATAAATTATGTTCGGTCAATTTTATTTTTTTATTTTTATCTCTCTTAATAATCTAGACAAATAATTAAGATAGTGATCTATGACTTATATATCACATAACAAAGAATTACATTAATATGTTTAATAGAGTATAAATAAATTAAGCATGTTTATATAATAAATTAATTACTTTTTCTAAATACTAATCAAATTAATATTTATATTAATACATTACATAATATTTCATACTATATAATTAAGAATATTATATTTTTATTAATACGGTTGGACAGGCGGTTGAACCGGTCCGACCGGTTGAACCGTGAACTGGTGAGGAGACCGGTTCGTTCACCGGGCCGGCTTTTAAAACATTGCTTGTATCTATTTCCTCTGAATCCAATCACACCACAACTCCCCTGTGTGTAAATTTGTCAATTGTGAATTGTTCACCACCTATTTTTGTCACTAACAATGCAGTTGCAGCCCAGAAGCACCATCACATGGTCACCAGGTCGCAAATAGGCAATCTCAAGCCCAGGGTCTTCACTGCTCATGTTTTGGACTCGCAAGAACCCTCCTCCTTTTAGGAAGCACTTTCACATCCCCTTTGGAAATATGCCATGGATACTGAATATAAGGCCTTGATTCAGAATGCGACATGGACCCTTGTTCCTGCTCCACCTAACAAATCTATTATTGGTTGCACATGGATTTTAAAGCTTAAACGAAATGCTGATGGGAGTATTGCTCGATATAAAGATCGACTAGTGGCTAAATGTTATAATCAAACTGATGGCATTGATTTCTCAGAAACCTTCAGTCCGGTGGTCAAAACAACCACAATTAGAATTATTTTGTCCCTCGCTACTCACTATAATTGGTCTGCTTGCCAGCTTGATATTAACAATGGTTTTCTTCATGGTCATATTGATGAAGAACTTTACATGGCTCAACCTCCGTGTTTTCAATCTCCTTCTTGTCGATCACATGTCTGTAAGCTCGCGAAGTCTCTATATGGTCTCAAACAGGCTCCTCAAGCCTGGTTCTTCAAGCTCAAAGAAGTTATGTGCACTCTTGGATTCTCCAACTCTAGAGCTGATCACTCTATGTACTACAAAACTTCTGGAACCTCCTGCATTTGGCTCCTAGTTTACATTGATGATATTCTGATAATTGGAAATAATAACTCTGCGATCTCCCAGGTCATCACACAGCTTCATACAATTTTTTCTCTGAAAGACTTGCGAGAAATCCATCACTTCTTAGGCGTTGAGGTACACCGAATAGAAACTGGCATGCATCTCTCACATACTAATTATATCAAAGAATTACTGGGTAAAGCTAAGATGCTTGAAGCCAAACCAACCCCCACACCAATGGTCACTTCTCCTAGTCAGTCCAAACATACTGGTACCCCTTTTGTTGATGTCTCTCTTTACAGGAGTATTGTCGGCTCACTCCAATATGCAACAATCACCAGGCTAGATATTGCCTTCAGTGTTAACAAAGTGTGCCAGTATATGCAAAATCCCCTTGATACCCATTGGCGAGCAATCAAATGGATCTTGCGTTATCTAGCAGGAACAACGACCTATGGCATTAAATTTACAAAGCAATCTGGCTTACACTTGACAGTTTTTCCAGATTCTGATTGGGCCTGCGACCTCGAAGATAGAAAGTCAATCGCTGGTTTATGTATATTTTAGGTCGCAATCTCATCTCCTGGTGCTCCAAGAAGCAATCATCAATATCCAGGTCCAGCACTGAAGCCGAATACAAAAGTTTAGCTCACGTAACAGCAGAATTACTTTGGATTTAGGCTCTTCTTTCTGAGCTACAGGTTAAACTTCCTCAGGTCCCAACTGTTTGGGTTGACAACTTCAGCACTATATCTCTTGCGAGCAATCCTGTTCTACATACACGGACCAAACACATTGAAATTGATTTTTCCATTTTGTTCGGGATCAGGTTACTGCGCGAAAGCTGAAAGTACATCATGTCCCGTCTCTTTATCAGATAGCAGATTCCCTAAATAAACTGCTGAGCAACCAATTCTTCACTCGGTTACGAAGTCAGCTTCAAGTCCTTCCTCTGACCTCGTTCGAATTAAGGGGGCATGATAGAATAGAGCGACCTAAAGAGTTCAGGTCACACGAGAGGTCGCATGATCAGCGACCTTAAGAGTTCAGGTCGCCCGAGTGGTCACATGATCAGCGACCTAGCATCGATAGGTCGCATGAGTACCGACCCACCTAGCGACCTGATAAACCTCAGTACCAAGCTATAGAAGGTCGTCACAAGAGCCCGCAGTGATTGCTTGGTGTCCGCACTACAAGATGATGTCAGCCCTAGGATAGTACATCCAGCTAGACCCTACAGCTGTCAGAATGTACTATAGCAATCTTTACCGTTCATTATAAAGAGCCATTGTCAAGGTGTACTGAAGTAATCGTAGCCACACATTCTAGGGTTACCATAGTCAGGTGTATTGCTATAAACAACCCTACACTGTTCATTTGAATGTAATAAGAAAGAGTTTAATATTTTCATCATCTTGAACAAAGAACTACTATGCTTACACTTACCATTATTAGCTCGATAAGAGCTCACTATCTTTCTATCAGAACACGACACGATAAGAACTATGATTACAGAGAGAAAGACACGATAAGGCACGACACGAAATGACACGAAAAACACGAAATTCTAAATTAAGTTAGATTTACTCTTATTGTTACATTTATGATCAAATAAGATAGAAAATAAAAAAATACGATAATGCGACCCAAACACGGCATGGTAACACGATTTGCCACCGCTACTCTCGGTATCTGATAAAAATAAATATAATACTCACTGCAAATGGACTCGATGTTTAAAGTTGGTCATTTTTAAGCCAAAATTATTAACAGTACTTCTTTTCAATCATTTTTGTGCCCATAGATCTCTAAAATTATATATCTAACATGTAAATCCAAATAAATTGTTTGATATGTATTTATTTGTTAGATATATAACAAAACAAACATTCAATAAATTAAATAGGAATAAGTAATAAATATGATTGTAATATGTATTTATTTTTTTCCATACAAAAGGGTTGTTTCATGCGTCACCAAATGATGTGCTTTGAAAATTAAGTTCACAAGGTTGAATATATTTCAAAATATATAACTTTTTACATTTTATATCATAATTTTTGCCTTGCACCGCATGAGTTATTTAAGTAGTAAAAGATAATAAATATTTAAAAAGCCATATATTTAGCAACAAAATTAGAATATAATGTCACTTTTTTTGGGATCAAATTAAATAAAATCTTATTTTGTCAAATAAAAATCAATTGCTATTAGATACTACATATTAAACCAAATGTACACCCCCAAGGCAAAAAATCAAAAGTGAAAATATTTATACAACCAAGATTACAATTAAGCCCAACCTTGTGTTAGGTCTTATTCCGTATCTTTCGACATGAAGTCATGTATCATATGTCAAAGATTTCTCTTCACCAGACAAGATCCACACACTCACTCCCACTTGCAAAAACCTCTTTAAATACACCCACAACCCACCTTATAAATCAAGAAGAATAACTAACATTTCAACAAATGTCATCACCATAACAAACGTCATCAAGAAAAATAATTAACATTTAAATGCTCCTCGATGTTGGAGGGATGAAACCTCCCTGCCGGCACCATAAATCACATCATAAAAGACGTATACATCAACCAATAAATCAAAAAATGTTAACAATATCAACAAACCCTAACATATATCTTAAACACAACATCCACATACCTGATACGACCTAATCTGGTGGCAAGTTGCAAAACACCTTGAATAGAGCTGGTTGGAACGAGCTGAACTGATGCCTTAGGAAAAGAAAAAGGAGACAAAGGACAAGATTATAGATAAGAATAATCCTGATCTGATCTGAAGCCTTGAACAAGGTTTTGGGAGGTCAGGTCGAGAAATTGAGGAAATTAGTGATAGAGCTTACTCGCTCTCTGTGAGGAAACTTATTGGTCAGGTCATCTCGAGTAACGGCCCAAGATTCGCAGGTTTATTTTTGGAATCTCGGAAGGTCCCCGCTTAGCGAAGGTTATAAATATCTCAGCCTTAAGGCTGGAAAAGGTATGACATTCTGAGCATTCTCACTTGAATTATTTCGAAAAAAAAAACTGCTTAACTGACTTAAGCATCGAAGAGGTTTCCATCGGAAGTCCCCCGGTGGTCCTTTTTAACGTGTTTTTGGTGAACCAGATCAGAATATTTAAGGAAGAAGCAGGTGTTCTTGGTCCAGTCATTTCTAGGGTGAAACAGTACCGATCACCACGGTATTTCAAAACCATCATCATCAATAATTTAAAACTTTTCAAAACCACCATCATTTTTTAAAATAATTTTGAAAACTGTTATTGGAGGGACGAAACCTCCCGGCCGGCATCGTACACCACGTCATCACCGACGTCTATCCAACCAATCACAACATCAATCAATAACAATGTATATAACAACAAACCATAACATACATTATGCAACCGATCACCACGACATTTAAAAACCTCCATCACATACACTTTAAAAGATAATTTCATAATTGAACCCTTAATGAACACTAACAAACTAATTTTATAATCGAACCCTAAGTGTATAATCAAACCCTAATTATATAATAACCTTAAATTATACCCAAATTGTACAATAATTTATATATTAAACCGTAATTATATAATAATTACTAAACTAAACCCTAATTATATAATTATGCCTAAATCAAACTCTAATTGTACAATAATCCCCAAATTAAACCCTAATTATATAATAATTTATATATTAAGATCTAATTGTATAATAATTCCTAAATTAAACCCTAATTATATAATAACCCTTAAATTCAACCCTAATTATATAATAATCCCTAATTTCTACCTTAATTATATTTTAATTCCTAAGTTAAATCCTAATTATACAATAATTCCTGAATTCAACCCTAGTTATAAAATAATCCCTAAATTCAACCAAAATTAAACCATGAATTCTAATTAAATCAAACAAACCCAAATTAATTCATAAAACAAATAAAAAAATAATGTTAGAAGAAAAAAAAAACTTACTGTGATGGGAAGCTTGGTAGCGTCGGCAGAAAGGAAAGTTTGGCGGCTGGCGGTGGTGAGTTGGCAGCGACTCGATCAACGACTCAACGAGGGGTGGAAGGGGAAGCTCGGCGATGGTTACACGGACTGGTGGCTGAACGGCCGCGAAGCTGGTGGCTCAACGGGGGGCGGACGTAATTTTTTTTGTTTATTGTATGTGCAGAGTGTGTATGCACGGAGTGAAGCAATGGGAAATGGCCCACTGCCATATTTAGGTATAGGATAGAGGGGAAAAAACACCCTTAGAAAACCGAGTGGAGCAAATTCCCCCAGGAAAATCCCGAGGGGAATTAGTTCTCCACGAGATTTTTTAGGGAAAATTGCTCCCCTCAGTATATTTAATTTATAAACAAAATCAAAAAATAAAAAAAATCACATTTACCTATCAATTACTAAATCTCGTGATTCTACGACAACGAAACACACATCGTGACACCTTCACAAAAATTACGATGCTTCGTTGCTTTGTGTTTCCAACTGAACAAATTGATCGATCATATCATTGTTATTGTTGGTCGAATTACACGACACATGTAAATATATACATGCTCGGTGATGTTTTTCTAATAAAACCCGGGTCAAAGCACCTCCAAATGCCTAAAAGGATAAGATATGATTTATTTTTACTCTATTAAATTTTTTTATATTTTTTTAATTAAAAAGACCGAGGGGATTAAATTACCCAAGAAAATTTTAGAGGGGATCCATTACCCTCAAAAAATCCTGAAGGGATCCATTTACCCACAAAAAATTCCGAGGAGATCCATTTCCCCTCAGAAATCCCAAGGGGAGTTTACTCCCTTCGGTTTTCCCGAGGGGAGAACGCACTCAATAATTTATTCTCGGAAAGGCTTTGGTAATAAGGGTGACAAACATTCACTAGTGGAAAAAAATCAATTAGAGGCGGTTCGAAACAACCTTTGGAGGCGGTTCTGAACCGCCTCTTATAGTAGCGACGCTTAAAGTAAAAAAAACGGGTGGAGGTTCAAACCGCCGCTTAAAAGAGACATCGGGTGGCGCTTCTTATATCGAAGCGCCACCAAAAATATGTAAATTTGGTCTAAACCAACGCCAAAAACAGAACCGGGTGGCGATTCTTAGCTGAGAACTACCACCAAAAACAGGACCGGTTGGCGCTTCTTAGCTAATAAGCGTCACCAATAGTATTGAGTGATATCATCGGTTTCTTGAGGAACCGATGTCGTTTACACAGAGAAAATTAACATCGGTTTGAATATAACCCATCTAAATTTCAAAATAATTGTTTTAAAAAAAGAATTAAATGTCTATTCTATTTTACCTATCCTCATCCCAACCTATAAATACCAAATAATTACAATTTAATCCATATTTCATGAAAATTAAAATTAATTACCATCAAATGTTAACAAAAACATCCATTATACTTTAAAACATATTTTACATTACAATTTTACAAGAATTTCAGTCAAAAAGAAATATGAAAGTCGGGTACAACTATATATTGGCTAAAAATCTCTCAAGTCACTAACGTTACTTTAAATGAAAACAAGAATCTCTCAAGTCACTAACGTTACTATCAGTCTTCTCCCTCAACCTTTTAATGGTGCTCCTCTCTGACAAGGCTGTGACATACAAACAATGCAAATTTAAAAAATATCATAAGAAGACGATTAGATATATTAAGAAAGACGATTACTTCAAATTGAGACGTCTGACCCTGACGCCACGACTACTTTGAGGCGCACGTTCCAGATATAGGAGTTTGATGCCCTAAATGAAAAAAAAAAAGAAGTTGAGTAAAGAGTATCAGCCAAAGCTAACTTACGTTGCAGAAGCTGAGACATTCATGTATCTCTGGAACGAACACACAAAATTAAAAGCAAAAGAAAATGAGTCAAATAAGAATATGCATGCTAAGAGACTAATAACCGGAAATAACATGAATAGAATGTCATGCACCAAGTCGACATGATTATTGCAGAAGCAACTTATTTAAATTAATATTAATTTCTTACTAACTTATTTCAAAGAGAAAAAAAAATGTGAGGTTTTGGGTATTAACAATAAAATGCAGAGAAATTTCAGAATCACTGAAACACCCCTGAGGTTTGAGGTTCTTGAATAAAAAACCGGAGAGATTTTGAAATTACAAAACCCCCACCTAAGGTATGAGTTTGTCGTCAATTCAAGAGGGTAACCGTAATATTTCTATAAATGAAACAGAGTTTATTCTTTTTCTTATTAAGGGGGAAAACGTAAGATAATTACATATGAGTATATAAATCGGCCGAAATCATTTTCAGGTAACCATCTTACTATCAAGACATAACCAACTTTACAGCAAAAATGTAGGCAAAACAAACACTAGACAAAAACATACTATCAACCTCGTTGGCTCATTTTCAGGAAAAAGCTTCAAGACTCATCATACAAGATTTCACTCGAAAAGAAGATAATTGCTAAAGTAACAAATCTAAGCACGGTCTAAAAAACAGCATCACCAAAGTAGTCCAAGCTTTTTAGTACTCGACGTCTGCCATAAAAACTGGAACATAAAAGGAAAAAAGGCTAGAAATAATATGCATCAAATCTATCCACAGTTTCTTTGACTATATCTAATTGCAGGGAAAATGTTAAATTAGCAAAGGATACGACAATCAATAGAGATAGTATTGACACGCACAATGCTAAATAATTCACTTCTACAAAAACCTTCTGATACACCCCTAAGTGGTTTATTTTCATAAATGTTTAAATAATAATAGTGGCCATTCCTGTGATCAGTTTTTACCATATTTAGCAATATCAAAATATGCTTCTACTTTATTCACTCTCTCTTGATTTGTAAATATAAATTAAGTATGCCAACAAGGTATCTATATGCATTAAATAGACATAAATAAACCTCCACACCAACATATTATCAAATTAATTTAGAAAACACAAGAAATTGGAAACATTTACATGGCATTCACTAAAAAGAAGAAAAAGAAAAATCAAACATGAGATTTTTTTTAAATAATATGAGAATGTATATTTCCAAAAAAAAATCCCTAGAACAATCTAATCAAACTCTTAAAAAATATCTCATACTAAACATAATTCTCACTTTAGATTTATATATATATATATATATATATATATATAATATATATATATAATATAATATATATATATATATATATATATATATATATATTAGGGTTGGGTTCAAATGAAACCATGTCATTATATGCGAACCTAGGGACTAATCTTAACCATTAGATTGGATAATCTTAATGGTTGAGATTATGACATGTCAAAATGGTAATAATTAAAAAAAATCAATTAAATAATTAAAAAGAGCACTAAATTGCTTTTTAAAAAGCACAACGGATATATATTTGCAAATTCAAAAATTTATAATAAAACTCAAATCTTCAACGAACCATAACTTTTTTAATTTTTATTCATTTTTAATGAAATATATATCAAATTAATCACATTCTCAAGATCTACGATTTAAGATACATATTGGCTTATTTAAAAATGTAAAAATAAATAAATATAATTAAATTTAAAAATCTGAATATTAAAAGCATTGTATATGACTATTTATAGCACTACACAAGTCTTCAGCAGTGCTTTTTTTTTTTATGTTGACAGTGCTAGTTTTTTGGAGTGCTTTCTTAATATTGTTGTGGTGCTTTTTTTACTACACTACCACTGCTTTTTATTTTTCAAAATCACCGCCTTCCAAATCCAAGTCGCCGTTCGACGAACCAAACTCAACCAAGATCGGCCAACAACCACAGCCGCATCACCGTCGTCAGCCCAGTTCCCCTGCCAATTTCTCCCAAAAGCACCGTATTATTCCTTCAAAAAGCACCGGGGGCCCAATTCAAAAAGCAGTGGGGTCGACAACACCATCGCAAACCCATGATCAGCCACCACCACCACCACAATCCTTCCYGGCAAACCACCGCCAGCAAACCCGTACGCCAATCCGGGCTGAACCACCACTAACCACGACCCATCACCAAACCTGAAACCATCATCTCGTCACCACAACCCGTTTTCTGGTCACCACAGAAGCCAAAACGAGGAAATTTGGGCATTCAATCAGCTACATCAAAGCCTCCATTGCAAAATATGACTGCAATGTATCATCACAATACCATCACCAATACAATTACAACCCGTGCACTATTGCCTTCGAGTAATTACCTTTTGATGCTGTACAAACCTTTTCAGATGTGAGTGCAGAAAACCCCCACACTGAATATCAAAAATTGCAGTCTACTGCACAGGTGTTGCATATTAATTCCATCTCTCGATGGTAATAGAAAACATACATCAAAACCAATGGGCGAACTAGGTCAACGCCCTTCTTCGCCGCCCAGCCGTAGCCAAACCTCGCCGCCGTCGCAAACTAGTCGAAGGTTTTTGGTCCACCCGATCAACTATTTCACAAATCGGCCAAAAGTTGGATGTTGGAAGAAGGATTTCGCGAGGCCGGGGAGAGAGGGCAGCAAGGCGGCTGGCTTGGTGGACCGCCTTGCAGCCGTGCCGCTTGGCCACCGCCCTTCTTCGCCGCCCATCCGCATCCAAACCTTTCCGCCGTCGCAAACCATTCGAAGGTTGGGAAGAAGGATTTCGCGAGGCCGGGGAGAGAGGGCCGCAGGGCGGCTGGCTTGGTGGAGGGATGGCAGCGCGGCGGCTGGTTTGGTGGAGAAAGGATGGGTGGTTGGCCGAATTCTGGAGAAGAAGAGTTTGAGTGAGAAGAATCGACAAACAAGGCTGCAATTTGGGGGTTAAATTGATGGATTGGGTTTATGTAAATTTACATAAACCCCCTTCTATTTCCATATATATAATTTAATTAATTTAAAAAATAGAAAAAATCTGATCCACACATATTATTAGATCTAAGGTCAGGATTGGTCCCTAGGTTCGCATATATTTGACGTGGGTTCTACTTGAACCTAATCCTATATATATATATATATATATATATATATATATATATATATTGTCTTGCAAACTCAGCATCCCTAAACCAAACAACTTATCTCCTGCAATAATAACAAAAAAAAGAAGCAGCTCAACATATATCTAAAAAATGAAATTTAAAATTTTAAGCACGCAAAACAAAAGAGGCGGAGATGAAGGGTTTATTATCGACAAATTCAGGGGTCTCGAAGTGTAGGACCGTGTTACCCTTATCAGTAATATACTGAAAAGGCCTGTGTATGATGTTTCCTAGGAACCCAATCTAGGGAATATCCGAAAGTAAAAAACCTTCATCCAATAGATTGTCTATAGCTGTGAAGTGTGGGAATCCGATGTCATGGTCTACGAATAGATTTGGTTCAAGAGCAAAATCAAATGTTACATTATCTTATACAGAACAAAATTAAATCCCTTGTGAAGTTTGAGTATAAAAATCTAAATCATATGTTGTTTTACATACAAAATCATGTTTCAAAATATTGTACAGAACAAAATAAAATCCTTTCCCAAGCTTGGGTTATACCTTTAGAGCACCAAAAACATGGTTGTCGGTTGTGGTTTTCAAAAGACCAACATCAAGTAGTGCACGAAAAGGCCTCCTGGTTTCACCTGGTTCAACAGAGTAATCCTCTCCAGTGGCCTAAAAACATCCAACAAATCCACTCGTTTATTTCACAAACACACAAAGTCGAACAAACGCCTAAAATCGCACACACAACCCAACAGGAAGACGGATAGACCAGTAAAATATAAACAAGTTACCTCAACATTTCCTTCATACTCATCGGTCATCTCAAGCTTTTTCAAGACCCGGCGAGCCAAAAGAAGACCAATGCAGTAGGGTATTTCAAATAAGGCAAGTGTCAGATTATGAAATTGTTATGCGAAATAATTTAACAATATGGTTAATAGATAAATGCAATACCAGCGGCATAGTTGGTAAGACCAACTTCCAGGCCAAAGAGAGGCAGCTCGCACGCATAAGCAGCAGAGAGGGCATGATCACCAGTGATGCTAGCAGAAACAACTTGGCAACTATGTCTTTGTTGGTCTATAAAGTCACGTTAAGGTAACTAACATGATATATTCGCTCAAAATAACATGAAATCAGTTATAAGTACTAAGAATTTCAAAGAATGGCTAAAAGAATTTCCTATAAATAACTAAATCTGAGAATCAAGTAGAGGATAAAATAAATGAAACCCATCCACAAAAGAGCACTGGTTACCAGAAACAAACGATATAGGAAAAAAATAGATAGGGGCAAAAAAGGATACAAATCGCACAACAAAACGGTGTTTTGGGGTGTTGTACTTGTTCTTGTTCTGATTGATCAAGCAAATGATTGATCAAGCAAATCCCTGCACGGTAGTCGGTTTTCCCCTCTAAAATGAAACATAATAGAGTCAAGATATGTTATATCTAAAACATGAAAGCATAAAAAAAGTCAGTGGTGACTTACGCCTCCTTCTCTTGAACTTAACTTGTAAACGCTTGAAGTAAGCTCTCGACTTCTGGGCTTTGACAAACACCTGTAAATAGGAAAAATTACTTTTTTAGTCCATTATATTGTCCACTTTCCAAAAAAGGACCATGATATTGTCCAGTACCAAAATACCTACACTAAGTTGGTAAATTATCAAAAAAGGTATAAAATTATCTCGATCGGGCTTTTTTGCTGACGTGACGTGATTCAGTAATTTCTTATAATTTTTTTTATTTTTAAAAATTAACTGAACTAAAAAACCTGAGAAAAATTTCAATTTTAATCCATTATATTGGTTACATTCCAAAAAAGTTACGTGACATTGACCATCATCAAACCACATCTGCTAAGTTGGTCAATTCATCAAAAATGGTCAAAAAGATTTTTGTCGAGATTTTGGCTGACTGGCATGGTGCTATATCTTTTTTTTTATCATCTTTTCTATAATTATAAACATTACAAACATATTTTTCCCACCCTTTTCTTTTTCCATTTTTCTTTTATTTTTCCTTTAATCTAATCAGTAAAGAATTATTAAAAATCTGAGATAATGATAAAATTATAAAATAATTATAAAGACTTATACTAGGAAATAACTATTAATAAAAAGAATTAGCCTATTCAATTAGATATAAATACAAAACCATAAAATATATTATAAAAAATTATAAAACATATATATAATTTATATGAATAAAATAGATATATTTTCATAAATATCTATATTTTAAATAATTCTTTAAAATTCAATTTAAATTTTATATTTATTTTTAGTTTTATTAATTTCTTATCAATTAAAATCTTACTAATAATAAAAAAATATATAAAAACTTTTATATTTATTTAATAATTATTCAAGATCTACTTTATATTTTTTATTTATAACTGACTTTTTTTAATTTTTTTATTTAATAAAATAATAATTTGATTCATGGAAAAAGAATGATGGGCAAATAGGGTTTTGCCGTCAGTTTAATGTTTAAAATTAAATAAAAATAATAAGAAAATATTAAATAACGCCACGTCATAAAAATGCCCCGATCAAGCTTTTTTGGACCATTTTTTATGAATTGGCCAACTTAGCAGATGTGGTTTGATGATGATCAATGTCATGTACCTTTTCTGGAATGTGCCCAATATAATGGATCAAAATTGATTTGTTTCTCAAGTTTTCTTGATAAATTAATATTTAAAAATTAAGAAAAATGATAAAAAAAATATTGAATCACGCCACGTCAACAAAAAAGCCTGATCGGGATAATTTTGTACCTGTTTTGATAATTTTACCAACTTAGTGTAAGTATTTTGATACTGGACAATATCATGATCATTTTTTGAAAAATGGACAATATAATGTACTAAAAAAGCAATTTTATCCCACATCACCCCGTATTAGCAAATACACCATAAGC
The DNA here is from genome assembly GCA_014905375.1 of Phtheirospermum japonicum. NCBI lineage: Eukaryota > Viridiplantae > Streptophyta > Magnoliopsida > Lamiales > Orobanchaceae > Phtheirospermum > Phtheirospermum japonicum. Next base: position 822,533 of record BMAC01000169.1, read on the forward strand.
AAATACTATAATTGGCACAAAATAGTCAGCTGGCACAATTATTTCTTATTATGAGCCTACTCGAATCCGAACAAAACTAGTTGTTTCTATTTCACCTAACAGCATAAAAAAACCCTAGATACTTCGAGGGTGTTTAAAAAACTCGGAATAATCTAAAGATTATTTGATTATAAAAGAATATAAAAAAAAAAGGCATTGAAACACAAAGTGCTAGAAATCCTAACAAATATTCAGATCCCTAAAATAAAAAAATAAATGTCACCAAAAATCCACAATAAGAGAATAAAACTGGGAAGTTTTCAAAAATATGCCAAACATCGAAGAAGTCGAGTAAATGGTATCGAGCTGCTACGGATCAGTTAATACAGCTAAAAATTAAAAGAACGGAAAAATAAAACTCAACCTAAATCACGAACAAAAAATAAATCAAAACAATGAACCACATGAATAAAAATAAAAAGGATCAAAAATACAATTAATTATTCGCACTACCTATTGATGACCAAATACATGATTTACCATCAAATCTTGGTTTCGCCATCTATAACGCCAACTCTTTTTGTTATTGTTGTTGTCGGCCTAGCCGTGGTGGAGCAACTGTGAGAGACCTCTAAGCCGATGAGTTGTCCTCCGCCTCCGTTGCTAGAGAGCAGATCTGGAGATGGCAAGGAGGAGTTCTTGAGCTACCGTAGAAGACAACACGATGATATAGATGAACAAAGGTAAAAAGAAAAAAAAATATGGGAAGCGCTGATTTTTGGAAAGGATCTGAATAAAGAACCGTCACCAGATGAAAATTATTATAAGCGCTTCTAAATGAAGCGCCGCCCGATGCAAATTATTTGAAGCGCTTCATAATAGAACCGCCACCTGGAGCAGATTATTTGAGGCGGTTTTGCATTGAACTGCCTCTTTTATATTTTTCAATGATGCTTCAGTATTAGGAACTGTCACCCAGTCATATTTAAAAAAAAAGATTTCAATTAGTTGGCGGTTCAAATATAAAAACCGCCACTTTTACATTTTTAGCAACAGTTCCGCTTCGAACCGTCACTTATGCAGCGCCACTAATTAACTTTTTTCCAATAGTGATTGGCGTCATATTTCCGACGGATTTACCAAAGGGGGAAATACCGAAGGTATTTACCTTCGTTATTGCCCTTGGGATTTTCGAGGGCAGTATTTTCTAAAATATTCTCGATAAAATACTGTTTTTTGTGGTGGTTCTTTTATCAAACATGTACATTGAAATTGGGACGGGTGGCGAGGATGAGGGCTCTGATGAAACAAAGTGGGGTCCAGAAGGAGCCGGGTTGTAGCTCGGTCGAAGTGAACAACGAAGTGCATGAATTTCTTGCGGGCGATATGAAGCACCCGAGAAGTAAAAAAATTTATTCGATGTTGGAGAAAATGAATAATTGGGTCAAGGAAAATGGGTATGTTTCTAAGACAGATGGGGTTCTGCATTACATTGGGGAGAATGAGAAGGAGCGATCACTCGAGGTTCATAGTGAGAAGCTGGCGCTTACCTTCGGGCTTATTAGCACGAAACCGGGGAGTACGATTAAGATTGTTAAGAATCTTCAGGTTTGTCAGGATTGTCATGCGGTTATTAAGCTTATTTCAAAGATTACGGGAAGGAAGGTATTTATGAGGGATCGAAACCGGTTTCATCATTGTGTGGATGCTTTGTGATCATGTGGTGACTATTGTAAACATTATTATATGCAGTACAAGAGTTGACACATTTTACAAAATTTACTTGTCTTATACTTTACTCTGAATTTTTCGGGAAATTTTCATTTTTGATACACTATATTGTCCAGATTCCAGAGCGATGTTGACCATAATCAAACAACGTCTATTAAGTTGGCCAATTCATCAAAAAAGGTACAAAAAAAAGCCCGATCAGACTTTTTTGATGACGTGACGTGATTCAATACTTTCTTATCATTTTTATTTAATTTTAAATATTAAATTGACAAAAATAACTAGGAAATTTTTCATTTTTAGTACACTATGTTCGCCACATTTCATAAAAGGTACGTTATATTGGTTATCATCAAATCATATCTGCTAAATTAACCAATACATCAAAAAATGTCAAAAAAAATTTTGTCGGATTTTTTTCCTGATGTGGCATAATTATATGTTATTTTATTATATTTTTGAAAAAATATTAAGTTGTAATCAAAAACCTGTTTTGTTTTTATTTTCTTTTCTTTTAATCAAATAAATAAAATCTTAATTAATAAGAAATAAAAAAATCAGTGATAAATATATAAACATAAAATAAGTCTTCAAAAATTATAAAGTTAATATAATAATTTATATGATTTTAATATTATTAAAATTATAATTAATACAAATATAAGAATATAAAATGAATCTTAAAAAAATAATAAAATATATATATAAATATATATATGAGAAAATCTATTATAAATGAATTTTGAACTCCCTATATTTATTATATATTTTTTAATATTTGTTTTATATTTTTATATTTATAAATAATTTATATTAATTCTTATTGATTATAATTTTATTAATTAGATTAACGGAAAGAGAAATGAAAAACATAAAAATAAAAGGGAGAGAAAAACACATTTTTGTGTTTGATTTATTTTGTATAATTATAGAAAATTGATAAGAAAATATAGAATTATACCACTTTAGAAAAAAAATCCGATCAAAGCTTTTTTTGACCTTTTTTGATGAATTGGTTAACTTATTAGATATGATTTGATATTGGCCAATTTAACGTACCTTTTCTAAAATGTGGCCAACATAGTATACCAAAAATGAAAATTTTCCCAATTTTTTTTAATTTAATATTTAAAATTAAAGAAAAATGATAAGAAAGTATTGAATCACGCCACGTCAGCAAAAAAGCTCGATCGTGCCGGCTAGGCAATCGCCTGCTTGTACCGCTTATTCTTTTATAACTCCTGGCTTGGGAATCGAATAGGAAGGAATGAAGCAAAGATTTTTTTGTACTTTTTTATGAATTAGCCAACTCAATAGACGTTGTTTGATGATGGCCAACATCGCTTACCTCTTCTAGAATGTGGCCAACATAGTGTATTAAAAATAAATTTTTCCCTAATTTTTCACTTATCCAAAAACTTAATAATAATATTCTTTCAAGTTTGAAGCATTATTCATTGTATTAGACATGGGCTTAAGCTCTGGAAAAAAAAAGTAGTTAAGGTTTGGGAAATAGATTTCCTATTTTAAACAACCTGAAACTAGTCGCATTTTACACTTTGCAACCTATGGATCAGTATATAGTAGGTTTTTTTTTTTTTTGTTTTTTTTATGTGATTACAAATAAAACACCATCTTATATAATAGGCCATAAATAATAAGATGGTGTAACAGACTCTAACCTAGGGTTCTAATATGGGTTGATATTTAGGCAAACTAGTATCTGCACTTGTAAGTCTACCTGGCACGAACAGTAATAGGTCATAATTGATAAGATCGGCGTATAGTATAATTATAGACTCTAGATGCGTTTGGATTATAAATACCCCATCTGTTTCACAATATAAGTCGTTTTGAAAAAAAAATACACTTATTAAGAAATCTAGATAAATGAGTAAATGATTAATTTTTTGTTATCGTAAACTACCCATCTTCCTTTTATCTTACTCTCTCTCCTCAAATATCTCAATTCCCAATTCACTTTTTACCTTTTTCTTTCTCTCTCTCCTCAAATATCTCAATTCTCAATTCACTTTTTACCTTTTTCTTTCTCTCTCTCCTCCAATATCTCAATTTCCAATTCACTTTTTACCTTTTTCCTTCTCTCTCTTCTTCTAAATTCGTGTGAAAAAAGCAAAACGACTTATATTGTGAAATAAAAATTTTACTCTAAAACGACCTATATTTTGAAATAGAGGGAGTAGATAACAATAAAAAAGAGAGAGAGAGAGAGAGAGAGAGAGAGAGAATTCCAAATATCAAAATTGCATGTTAATTAGTGAGTTTGACTAGATCTATCAAATATGAAAATATGAGTTTATTTTTTATTTTTTTTAAGTTTTCAACTGAAATCGAGAGTATTTTAAAAATTACAGGATCGTTTAAAGTTTGTGTTTTTTGCATTGCAACCCACTTATAGCAGCAATTTTTTTACGAGGTCAATTCCATTAGAGCATCTTTAGCGATGGGTTTTGTTGGGGAGTGGATGGGGAGGGGGTGAGTTATAGTGAGAGGGGATGTGGGTAGGGGGATAAGGGTGGGAGGGGAAGAAAAGAAAGGAAAAGAAAGAAAAAAGAGGGCGAAAGAAGGTGGGGCGGCAGCTGCCGCCCCCAACCAATAGAAATGGCGCGTGCACTGCACGCGCCGGAAGGAGAGTGGGGCGCTGGGCCCCACCTCTGCAAAGCTGTCTCTTTTTTTTTTTTTTTTTCCTTCTCTTTTCCGTCCCTTTCTCTTCTCTTCCTTCTTTTTCTTTTTCCTTTTTACTATTTATCCGTCCTTCTCTTCTCTTCTTTTTCTTTTTTCCTTTTTACTATATATATATATATATATATATATATATATATATATATATATATATTATATATATTATATATATATATATATATTGAATTTATTTATTTATATATATAAAATAAAATAAAATTATTTTCTACTCATAAAAAAAATTATTATAATAAAATAAGTTTTCAAACTTAAAAATTAAAATTTATTATTAATTAAAATTTTAAAGTAGTCATAAATATTAATTATTATAAATAAAAAATCCAATTTTATATATATATATATATATATATATATATATATATATATATATATATATAATTTTTATATTAATAAAATGTTTAAATAGATAATAGATAAATATAATTGTATTGGAATATAAAAAGTATAAATAAAAATTAATGGAGAACATATGGGACCCATGAATAGTAAGTTTGTTGGTAGGGTGAATAAATAAGATGAATTAGGGGTTAAGGAAGAGAAGGGGAGAGAAATGATGCGGAGGGTATTTTTGCTGACGTGGCGGAGTGAGAATTGAAAAAGGGGAGAGGATGGGGAAGGTTGATAAAGTTGCTCTAAGTAGGGGCGCCCTTTATACACACAAGATTCTGGGATTAATTAAACAATATCTAGACATATTTTATAAACCTATATAGCTGCAATTTAACACAAACCGAATCATTATACAAGACATGGGTATGCGAAATTATTATTATTAACAGCTTCTTTGTAATTTAGCTAACCCTAGTTTTAATTTTTAGTGACTTCGCAAAAGCAGTTAGGTAGTTGTTAGAGTCTAATTAATTGTTGTTAGGGTTAACTAATTGTTGTTAGTTGTTATCAACTGCAGTTAGCAAAACGGCCGATTGGTGAAGCCATTCACAGGGTTATATACCCATTCTCTATAATTCATTCATCACTTTTGAAATCACAATCTTCAATATACAATTTATCTCTAAATTTCAGCAATTATAAAGCACCAAATATATATAGAAGTTAGCCTAACAGCTGAAAACTGGATCTGAACAACAATTTTCATCATATGAATGGTGGGGATGGTGAAACAAGCTATGCCAACAATTCAGGCCTTCCAGTTCTCTCTCTCTCTCTCTCCCACACACACACAAACACCAATATATGTTTCTTTAAATAAATAATTTGCATTATATAAGAAAAAGAGGGGGGAAAAAGAAGATTCTATTTGCAAAACCAAACAACTAGCTCAAATGGTAATAAAATTAAAATCACCTAATATATATTCACTGCATAACTAATTGTCATTCTTGCAGAAAGTTGTCATATCAAAAACATGGGCGGTGTTAGATGAGAGCCTCAAAGAATTGTTTACTCGGAATAATAATGGCTTCCCAACATGCATGAGGATAGTTGATTTGGGCTGTGCATCCGGGCCGAACACCCTTTTTCTGATCTCCCACATATTGGACACAATTAAAGACTTGTGCAAAAATGATAACCTTAAGAACTTACCTCAACTTGAGGTGCTTCTGAATGATCTTCCACAAAATGACTTCAACAATCTGTTCAAATTGGTGACCGATTTCAGTCGAGAGAATGGAAAAGAGAGTGAAATAGAGTGCTTTGTATACGGCGTGCCTGGTTCTTTCTATGGCAGGCTGTTTCCGACCAACAGCCTACACTTTGCTTACTCTTCTTTCAGTGTTCATTGGCTCTCCCAGGTACATATATAATTCTATGATTTCAATATTTACATATATATATCATCATTTTTTTTAGTTAATTAGGCACCAATTAACATATATAGGTTCCAGAAGGACTTGGGAAGAATACTAAGGAAAACATATATATTGCGCCGAATAGCCCACCGCAAGTATGTGAAGCGTACGCAAAGCAATTCCAAAAGGATTTCTCAAGGTTTCTAAACGTGCGATCCGAGGAAATAACATCCGGTGGCCGTATGGTTTTGGCATTCGTTGGTAGAAATGTTGTGGCCAATTATGTATTCCAACTTCTTGCTGTGCTTGGAGAAACACTTAGTGACATGGTTGCTCAGGTGATTACAAACTAGGGCATGTTTTCTATAACTGTGCATTTATTACTTCCATACCATCCATGCATGGAAAGCAATTTTGCTTCTAAATGCTAACTAGAAATAATTAGGATGGGTATAATTTTTAAAATTAATACCTTAGCTTACATGAACTTAATTGAATAAAAATATGTTTTTTGTTTTGTTTTTTGTTTTTTTAAACTTTTTATTTGTGTCTTTGCACCTTCAGTTTTTCAAAATATTACAAAAGCCAGACTAAAATTGGGGCTAATTGTAGCATCAAAATGCTAAATGTAACAGACATGTTCAAAATTTTAAGATAATTTTCCTTGTGTCATCCAATATGTTATAAATCATGATTAGGGCACTGGCCACAAAATATCAAACCAAAAGAACTTCATGTGCTATTATAATACAGGAACCTCACTATTTTTCTTTAACTTTCACACAAAGGGGCTCGTCAATGAGGATGATTTGAATTCGTTCAACGTGCCCATATACACACCCTGCCAACAAGAAGTCAAGGAAATAATTGGCAATGAAGGTTCTTTTAATTTGGACAAGATGGAAACTGTTTGCGTGCCGTATGATGCAACTTACGATGATATGGCTTTCGACAAGTACAAAAGCGGGAAGCGTGTGGCGGGTAATGTTCGGGCTTTCATGGAGCCCAAGCTGGCCTTCCATTTTGGTAGCTCCATTGTTGATCGTGTCTTTGATATATATGCGAAGAAAATGGCGGAGCATTTATCGAAAGAGAGAACACCCTACTTCACTATAGTTGTTTCCTTAACAAGGAAATCCATCTGAGGGAAATTTGATGATTCACAATAAAACGGACCTCAATAAACTTGTAACAATACTATCACATTGTTATTAAGAAAATAAGTACACTCATATATGCACGTGTAATTTGAAAGAGAGAACACCCTATCTCATGGAATTTTGATAATTCACAATAAAACGGACCTCAATAAACTTGTAACAATACTTTCACATTGTTATTAGGAAAATAAGTACACTCATATATGCACGTGTAATTTGATCATTGTTCGACCACAAGATTCTAATGGCATTATGCGGCTTTGGGCTGCTAGCGTATGATATGGTGTAGTTTGTTGTACTTAATTGTGTGTCTTTTTTTCTTAGTTCTCTTAATTTGTAAGAAATGGGAGAGGAAAAAAGAGAAGAAAGAAAGAAAACAGCGAGCATATTACTGGCAAAAACGAACTCATTCTTAAATTAACTTTTCTGTATAAATATACTATTATTTTTGTTGATTACAGCTGAGAAGGAGATAACTATTTATAGCAGCGTACATAATTAATTTTGCCCTAGAATGTGTAGCCAGAAATGTTACAGTACAATTTGACAATGGGTACATAGAATATGTGGTTAGTAATGCAACAGTACAATATGACAGCTATATCGAGTTGGATGTACTGGATTAGGGCTGACATCATCTTATGCAGTGTAGATATCAAGTAATGATAGCGGACTCATTCGTGACCTCTCATGAAACCTGATATCAGCTTCTTGAGCTACCTCATGGCGACCTCTCATACGACCTGCGTGATCTTTGCTCATGCAACCTGATCTTATCAGGTTGTTGATCTATTTATGATCATGCGACCTTAATTATCAGTCCGCTCTCTAATATTCTCCCTCAAATAGAGGGCGGTGAGAGGAATAACATAGAGTTTATTACGGAGCCGAATGAAGAATTGATGTGAGAGTTATTTGGTGAAGATATTTGCAGTCTGATCGACAGATGGAACAAACTGAACTTGTAACAGTTTCTTCGTAATGAGGTCTCTGACAAAATGGAGATCTAACTCAAAGTGTTTGCTACAAGCATGAAGAACATGATTTGAGGTAACGATGATGGCACTTTGATTGTTAACCCAAATTCTAAGAACAGCAGGAAGTTTGACATGAAACTCGTGAAGCAAGGATCGAACTCATATTATTTCAGTAGTAGTGTTAAGCTGCGATATTCAGCCTCAGTGCTGGTCTTGGATACAGAAGTCTGCTTTTAGAGCACCAGGAGATAATATTTCTTGCGAAAAAGATACCAAAAATTTTCACCGATTTTTTGTCATCCATACCTCCAGCCCAGTCTGAATCTGAAAATTCTGTGAGAGTGAAGTTTGATGTTTTCTTGTAGTTGAATCCAAAACGAACTGTACTAGCAAGGTATCACGGAATTCGCTTGACAACTGGCCAGTGTGTGCTGAGGGGGCAGTGCATATATTGACACAACTAGTCAACACTATATGAGATGTAAATATAGAGAGCGGCCTGATAAGTTCAGTTCGTCTGCTCATATAACACTTGGCGACCTGCAGATGAGTGGAACACCAAGTCGCAAGGTTGGCGACCTCTCAGGTCATACGAGAGGTCGAACAAAGGTATAGGTAGTAATAGGTCTCACATAAGAACAACCCACACTACGTCAGCTGGTGATGTCAGCCCTAATCCAGTACATCCAGCCTCATACAGCTGTCAGATTGGACTGAGCAATAGTGACCAAACGATCTAGGAAGACGTTGTAGAAGTGTATTGTAGCAATCTTAACCACATATTTTAGGGTTACATTTGTCTTACGTGTTACTATAACTAGTGGCGACATTCCCTGCTGTAATCATTGAGAAAAATATGATTGAATAAAATATAGAAAAGTTGAAACACTAAGTCTTTCTTCAAATATGAATTCTTTACTTTCATTCATGGTATCAGAGTGGGTTTTTGCCTGACTCTAAACACCTCTTCTCCCATTTTATTTCTCTCCTCTCCTTATATCTCATGAAGGGTAACACCACTCCATCTCATGAGGCTCAAGCGAGCTTTTACTCAGTAATCCAGAATACTACTCTATCTTCTCAAAGCTCAAACTCAACAATTCAGTTGCAAAATCAGCTCATCTCAATCAAACTAAATGACTCAAATTATCTGCTTTGGAAAATGAATGTTTACACAGCCGTCAGATGATACGGGCTTGAAGGCTACCTCAGTGGAGAAATCATACCTCAATCCCAGATCGCTGAAGGATCTGTAAACCCGGAATTCCTACTCTGGGTTAGGCAAGATCATTTGTTAGCATCCTCGCTTCTCTCCTCTCTTTCTGAAAATCTACTTACCATGATGGTTGGTCTTGCATATTCAAGAGAAATCTGGCAAACTTTGGAGGCTAACTTCTCCAGTCAAACTGCAGCTAGGAAAATGCAGTACAAGATGCAGCTCTCCTCTATCAAGAAAGGAACCATGAGCATCAGAGACTATGTCAACAAAGTCAAAACCTGCTGCGACATGCTAGCTTCAGCTGGTCAACTAATTTCTTAAGAAGACCAAGCAATGCATGTTCTCACCGGACTTGGAGGAGATTTTGACCCGGTGGTGGTAGCAGCTACAGCTCGGAGTGACTCACTCACCCTCAAAAACATTCTACCTATGTTATTAAGCTATGAGATGAGACTGGAAGCTGGAAATTCGTCAAACCTCATCAACACAGAAGGATCAAGCCCTACTATCAACATCGCCAATCAGTTTTCTGGAAAGAGAAGACACACCTGGACTGGTGCAGGAGCAAACAGAGGAAGAGGTCGCCACCCATGAAGAGGTGGCAGATGAAGGAACAACAACAACAGAGGACGAGGTGGAAGAGGTTTTAGACCAGGAAACAGGTCGCCTTGTCAAATTTGTGGTTACTCTAACCACTCTTCTGACAAATGCTATTTCCAATTTGATGCTGCCTAGACTGCACAGTCCAATACACAGAATAGCTCAAACACTTCTGCGGGCTCCTACTCAGCCTATCCTGTCACTCGGTGCATTGATCCCTCTGCCCTGTCACTGATGTCTGATTCAGGCAGCGATGCAAGCTAGTATGCAGATTCTGAGCCTCTAATCATGTCACCAATGACCTCGCTAATATCAATATCGCCTCAGAATTCTAAGGAAAAAATAAGGTTCAAGTTGGAAATGGATCAGGTTTGTGTATTTCTCATATTTGTAATTCTCAATTTCAATCCATCAACAAATCCTTTTTACTCAAAGTACTCCTTAATGTTCAGCACATAACCAAAAACCTTATTAGTGTCTCTCGATTTTCTCAAGATAACTCTGTTTACTTTGAGTTTCATCCTACTTCTTGCTGTGTAAAATATCAGGTTACACATCAAATTCTTCTCAGAGGCTCTCTTAGGAATGGCCTTTACAAATCTGACATTCGGCTCGCTAATACCCCCAGCTCGCCATCAACCCCATATACTTCTTTCATGAGACAAGACCCTAGTATCTTCATCATTGATTCCAGTGATCCAAATAAGGAAGCAGATTTACAGTTATGGCATCTTGGATTAGGGCATCCTCCCAATAATGTACTACAAAAAGTTCTCAAAACCTGTAATCTCTCCATTGCTAATAATAATAAAATCACTTTTTCCACTTGTTGTGCTTGTCTTCAGGGTAAAAGCCATAAGCTACCCTTTTCTTCCTTAGGAACTGAATATATAAAACCCTGTGATCTTTTACATACAAATGTATGGGGTCCTGCTCATGTTGAATCCTCGAATGGATTCTCCTACTATGTTTCCTTTATTGATCACTATATTAGATATACTTGGATCTATCTGCTAAAGCATAAATCTGATGTGCTCACTGCCTTCACTCACCTGCAAAATCTTATCCTTACTCAGTTTCATTCTAAAATAAAGTTAGTACAGAGTGATGGAAGGGGAGAATTCAAAGCCCTCACAAACCTGTTTTACTCCTCTAGAATACACCACAAAATCTCTTGCCCCTACACACCTGAACAAAATGGCCTTGCCGAAAGAAAACATAGACACATTGTTGAAAAATATCTCTCTCTCCTCTCTCGGTCTCATCTACCTATCAAATACTGGGATGATGCCTTTACCACTACTTTCTATCTCATCAATAGATTACCCTCTAAAACCACTCAGTACAAAAGTTCTCATCAGCTCTTACTAAATCAAATTCCTAGCTACACTCATCTTAAACCCTTTGGGTGTCTCTGTTACCCTCATCTTAGACCATTCAATAAAGATAAGCTTCGGTTCAGGTCGCAAACTAGTACCTTCCTTGGTTACAGTGAACACTATAAGGGATTCAAAATCTTACTGCCAGATAACAAGGTTATAATCACCAGACATGTGATCTTTGAAGAGCTAAAATTTCCCTTCTCTAAGAATTCTGAACCTCACTCCTACTCCAATATTCAACCATCTATTCTTGGTCCTCCACCTCTTATACATAGTCCCCATACTACTACACAGTCAGTGAGCTTGCCACTATCTTCTGCGACCTCACCATACTCACATGCGACCTCGCCACATTTGCCAGCGACCTCAACACAACCACATGCGACCTCACCCCAGTCTCCAGCGGCCTCAACACAACCACATGCGACCTCACCACAGCCTCATATTTAGCCTTCCATACTTGGTATACCTCCTCTTATACAAGTTCCCCAGAAACCATTCTGCGCGACCTCACCACAACCTCATATATGCCATCCCTCCAGTCCTGCTCAGCAGCCCATCCCACTATCCTTCGGTCAATCCAGTCCCTCTACTACTCCTCTTAATGTTTAATTACCAATCATGAGCTCTCCACATGATTCTCATTTTCCCTATGCCTCGTACTAATCCTTTTGCAGGTAAACACCAAATGATAATAAGAGCTAAATCAGGAATTTACAAGCCCAAGGTGCTCAGTGCGCAGCTCCTAGATTTCAGGGAGCCCTCCTCCTATGTTGAAGCTTTAACGCATCCCAAGTGGAAAGCAACTATGTGTGAAGAGTATGCAGCTCTCCTTAAGAACTAGACATGGTCTCTCTCTGAGATACCTCTGGGCAAGTCGTTAATTGGTTGCAAGTGGGTGTTCAAATTGAGAACTCATGTTGATGAAATTGTTGCTCGATATAAAGCCAGATTGGTCTCCAAAGGATACAGTCAAGTGCCAGGTTTGATTTTTCTGACACCTTCAGTCCTGTTGTTAAAGCTACCACTATCAGAGTTGTCCTCTCCATCGCTGTCAATTGTAATTGGTCAGTCAAACAATTGGATGTCAATAATGCCTTTCTGACTGGCGAGATGGATCGAGGAGTATTCATGGCTCAGCCACCTGGTTTTGAACAGGATGGTACCACGCTTCAGGTGTGCAGATTGATGAAAGCGATTTATGGTCTTAAACAGGCTCCACGTGCCTAGTTTGGAAAATTGCGAGCTGTCCTTATTCGTTTGGGTTTCTCTGCTTCCAAGGCTGATAGTTCTCTCTTCTACTCCAACACTTCCTCCGGCTGCATCTGGGTTTTGGTGTATGTCGACGATATACTCATTACGGGCAGTGAAAAAGCCAGAATTTCGAAGCTTATTGCTCACCTTGATTCAGCCTTTTCATTAAAAAATCTAGGCGACTGCATCATTTCCTTGGCATTGAGGTCTCGCACACCGCTCAGGGTCTACATCTGAATCAAGGCAAGTGCATTTTGACTTTGTGTTAGAAGAGTTTTCGTGGTGTTGAAGGTATTCAACGGGTTCATGACTTGGTATTATCAGAATTCAATTCAATTGTAAGAATCAAAGTGTTTCAAGCTTGAAAAAATAAAAGTAAAATGAAAATAAAGCAATTAAACTAACTAAACTATCATAGAAATTGAAATTGCATGTTGGTCGAATGCCTCGTCGGATGCCTTAATATGAAAAAACAAGCAAATAATGGAAATAAGCAAAAACAAGCATTGTTTCACCAAGTACGAGCATGCATGCACAAGGTACAACTATGCATAAAATCCTAATTAATGCAAATTTTCTAAAATTCAAAGCACAACTAGCAAGAGCAATGAAAATTAACGAGAAAGTTTAAAACTTTACGTGAAATAACAAGCATCAAGCAATAGATATAGGATTTAAGCTAAAACTATGGATGAAAATTAAATTGCAAATAAATCATAGGAAAAACTCAAAACCAAGATGATCAAAGACTCGATCTATGATCTAGATGTGTTACTCGTCTAGATTCCATAGCCAATTATTAAGATCTAACTTGAATTCAAGCTGCTAAGACAAAAGGCATAACATGAAGAACAAGCATGGAAATGAAGAACAAAGCATGGAAATAAAGTATAAAACATGAAATTGAAAGGAAACTTACTTGAATTAAGAAATGAAACAAAGCTTGAATGTAATTGCATCAAAAGTAACAATCCAAATGAGTATTTGGATTCTTTTTGGGCTTACAAACCCAAGCAGGTGCTTGAAATTAAATCTAATCTAGGAAAAGAAATTACATCAAATCTTGAAATCCAATTTAAAACCTAAGAGAGAAAATTATCCAAGAGATTGAGAGTAATTTGATCCCAAACCAAAGTTAGGGCTATTTTGAACCCGCCTTTTATCGACTTTTTTGCGGTAGTGGATATTTTCGCAGTACCTATATATTAATTATAATTAATGAAACCGATAAGGCTAAGTCCACCTTATAATGTGGATTCTAGTCGAGTTAATTTAGACAAGTTAGAGTTATATAAGTTAACCGGCTAGAATTCTAGCCTGTTAGAGCAGGGCATCTCTACTGTATTGGATTTGGCCCCTATCGATAGTTTACTAAAGAGAATCATTTCCGCAACTTGATGTGGGAATTTTATTTTATTTTTAATAATTTGCAATTTAAATTACTTTTTTGAAACTAACATAAATAATGTGGGGGGTGATGCGGACCAAAATGTCTATATGTGATATTATTTGTTGTATGAGGTTATTTGTGGTAAGCGACCTCATTTTTAGGAGAGGGTGTTCCTCCTGGAATATGGGCGAGCTATATGGTGTCCTTGAAGAGGCGAGCGAGCTGGTTTTGTAGAGTAGCGACCTGGAATATGTGGATGAGTTCTCATATAGGGTCGTGACCTCTTATGTTTTGAGCTGTATACTTGAGCTCGATTGTGGGTTTTATGAATGATAAAGCCCGTGGGATTATGGTGATTATGTTATGTGGCTTTCAGTGGGCTGTATAAAGGGCCCAAGCCTATTGTGTTGAAGAGATTTGTTATATATGGGAACTTAACATGCGAAGAGAGTCCTAATTGGAAGTCGGTTATAGAGTTGTATTATGAATGGAATTATGGTTATAGAAGGTAACCCTAAATTGAAGGAGATCTCCCATATCTTTATATAAAGAGGCGTGTGCCTCTCATTACTTTCCTAAGTTGATATTGTTCTATCGCATTATTGTTTTTATTTGGAAGAGTGAAGAGTGTTGATTTCGCTTATTAACTTAAGCGTCGGAGGGCCTTAACGGGCTCGAAATTCAGCCCGCCTGAGGAGCTATTTTGCAGGACCAGGGAAGTCGCCAGGAGATTCACGGAGGGCTTGGCAGGTCACTGTGTCATATTTGGAAGCAGTTTCAGGTCGCTGATCTCTATTTTGAGGTTAGTGCCCCCTTTATTTGGTAGTTCAACTTTTTGGACTCATCAAATTGGCGCCGTCTGTGGGAAAGAGAGACATCGAGTCTTTGAGCTAAAGGCGTGAGAGATTTCATACAAAAAACATGAAGGATAGCAACATAATTCTGAGAACCTTACACCATAGTTCTTTATCAAACAAGAAGAAGAAGAAGAAGAAGAAGAAGAAGAAGAAGAAGAAGAAGAAGAAGAAGAAGAAGAAGAAGAAGAAGAAGAAGAAGAAGAAGAAGAAGAACAGATTGGTAGATATTAACGAGCAAGATATAACAAAGGATGGACAAACGCCTTCTCATGCAGATCTAGTGGTCCAAGGCACTGGTAACATACTACCGCCTTCTCCCAAGAAGCGTGAGGGAAAGGGACCAGCGGAAGGTTTGGAGATAAGAACACCGGAGATGGAAGCGCAAAAAGCGATTCATATAGGGGCGAAAGACGGGGAAGATTTGCTGAAGGATAGGCCCTGCCAGAATAAGAAGGGATTTTTTGATGGGCTTTTGGATTTTGTGCCTTTAGATAAGCAGGAGGAGTTACGCAGATACCTAGCAAGCGAGCTGAGTACTGGGAAGGAAAAGGGCGGTAAATCACATAGCGAGCAAGGGGAGGAATCGGCGATCTGAAAGGTAAAGCGAGGTGAGAAGTCTCTGTCTAAGAGACCGTCCCAAAAGAGAGTACGGAGTACGCGGAAAAATGAGGATGCTTCTAGTTCCACCTCATCCATAGATTCTCATGTTCGCAAGCGGAGAGTGAAAGGAGTGAAAGTAAGGCGAAGTCATTATAGGTGAAAAGGTCGCCGGCACAGTAAACATGATAGTGAAAGCGAGACTCCGACCTCAGACACGGATGGTGGGTCTCGCGAGAAAACCCGAAAGAGTGGTAGTGGATTTAAGGAAGGAAAGGGGGAAAGTGAGATAGGGCCACATAATAAGGCCTTTAGAGATTTGCAGGAGGCTATGTTGAAATTAGAAAAGCGAGAAGATGGGGAGAAATTCGATGGAGACGAGGGACATCCTTTTTCGGAAGATATGATGCACGCTGCAATGCCTAAGAGCTACAAGGCATTGGAATTTTAGTATCGAGGAGTGACGGATCCAGTCGAGCATCTACAGCTCTTTGAGAATTCAAGGATGTTGCACAGTTATACGGATGCCGTGGCATGTCGGGCCTTTGTGTCCACCTTGAGGGGGATCGCGCAAAATTGGTTCTACCAGCTCCCGCGGGGAAAGATTACCAGTTATAAGGTGTTGCGAGCTGCTTTCTTGAAACAGTTTTCTAGTGTTAGGCAGAGTGCGAAGATAGCACAGTCGCTCTTTACTATGGTACAGCGGCCTAACGAGACATTGAAGCAATATATTAATAGATTTACCAGTGCTACTTTGGAGGTGCCCACTGCCACTGATGAGATGAAGGCCGGAGCCTTACATCAGGGACTAAGAAGAGAAGATTTGCGCAAGTCACTGGTCAAAAAAGAAGCGCGGACCTATGACGAGGTGTTAGCGAGGTTTCATAAGTACATACAAGTGGAGGAGGCTGAAGAAGAACATCAAGCACGTTTTGGCAGGGAGGTTATGGACAGGGGTGATAGTGGATCAAGAAGGGAGTTGCGGAGAGAACCAAGAAGGATAGTGTGCGGGCTCTTGAGCCCGAGCTTTGTGATCAGTAAGAGGTCGGAGGATAATATGCGAGATTGGAGAGAGGAGGATTTCACGCCATCGATTCATCCACGAGCTAAAGTATTCTCTATTATGGAACGCTTGGTACCCGACGCTATAAAATGGCCAGAAGATCGCATGCCAATTCCTACTCATCCCAAGACTACTTTCTTTTACCGGTTCCACAATAATTATGGGAATTCCACCGAAGGATGCAGGCATCTTAAAGAAGAAATAGAAAGACTCGTAAAAGTTGGGCATTTGAAAAAGGTGATTTACAAGGAGAGGGAACCGAAGGAGAAGGAGCGGACGCTACCTCCATCACCGCCAGGAGGTCCGCCCCAACGACAGGTCGGAAGACAGAGGCAGCAAGGAAATCAGGGACGCAATGGTCCGCGAGGGACTAGAGGGAGGATAAACATGATTTCGGGAGGACCGACGGATGGTGATTCTAATTATGCGCGTAAAAGGCATGTTAAATCAGCTCGTTCAGGAATGTGGGATGTTGCTAGTGTGAGTCGGCAATCACAGGTTGTAGGGCCAGTCATTTCTTTTGGCCCCAGCGATCGACGCGGGCTACAGGAGGATCACAATGACGCATAAGTGATTGAGGCTGAAATTGCAGGGTACGATGTTGGCAGAATTTTCATGGATAATGGAAGCTCGGTGAATATCATATATACGGACTGTTTGAACAAATGGAGATAGAAAAAAGAGTACGGTCTGTAAATACGCCCATATATGCGTTCAATGGGGCACAGGTGAATACCAAAGGCGAGCTGACGCTCCAGGTGGTACTGGGAAAGGATGAGGCGCGAGTGGAGAAAGGCTTGAAGTTTTTGATCATCCGTGGGAGTTCGGCTTATAATACTATATTAGGGCGACCTTCCCTTAATGTGTTCCAAGCGGTAACATCGACTTATCACATGAGCATCAAGTTTCCAGTAGATGATAAAGTAGGGGAAGTCATCGCACAACAGCATGTCGCACGATCGTGTTACCAACTGGCAGTCAGGAAAGGGTTGATGGAGAATAAATGCGAAAGGGGTGATGATCAACCGGAGGGAGTGCTTAATGCAAAGAAAATAAAGGAACAGGAGAACTTTGTCCAACCGAATGAAGAACTGATGGAGATCTCCTTAGAGAAAGATCGCCCAAAATATACCACGAGGGTAGGGACCCCAATACCTGATGCATTGAAGGATGAGCTGATCAAGTTGTTAAGAGAGTTTCGGGATGTATTCGTGTTTGGGGATGGAGAATTGACAGGGGTGTCCCCTGAGGTCACGCAACATCACTTAAATGCGGATCCAGAAGCGAGGTCGGTGAAACAAAAGAGGAGACATTTTGGGCTAGAGCTGGATAAAGTAATTGAAGAGGAAGTGCACAAATTATTGAAGACCGGCCATATAAGGGAGATTCAATTCCCTGAGTATTTGTCTAATGTTTTGATGGTGCCAAAGCCGGCTCAGAAGTGGAGGATGTGCGTGGATTTTTGCGACCTGAATAAAGCTTGTCCCAAGGATCATTATCCTTTGCCGCGAATTGATCAGTTGGTGGATTCTACCTCAGAATGCGAGCTGTTGAGCATGATGGATGCTTCGCAGGGGTATCATCAAATACCTCTGGCAAAGGAAGATCAAGCCAAAGTGAGTTTTGTTACTTCCACGGGTACTTATTGTTTTGTCTCCATACATTTTGGATTGAAGAATGCAGGAGCGACCTATCAGAGGCTGGTGGACCGTATGTTCAAAGACTTGCTGGGGTCCACCATGGAGGTGTACGTCGACGATATGATGGTTAAGAGCAAAAAAGTGGAGTCCCATGTAGAAGATTTGAAGAAGACGTTTGTTATATTAAGGAAGTACGGTATGAAATTAAATCCGAAGAAGTGTGCTTTTGGTGTCCGATCTGGGAAGTTTTTGGGTTATATGGTGACCGAGCGAGGAATAGAAGTTAACCCGGAAAAGGTGCGAGCTTTTTTGGAGATGGCACATCATCGCACAGTGCGTGATGTTCAGGTACTTACAGGTCGGATGGCAGGTCTCAGTCGTTTTATTTCCAGGTTGGCGGAGAGAGGCGTCCCATTTTTTAGGGAGCTTCGTAAGGGATCCAAGTTTGAGTGGACAAAAGAAGCTTCAGATGCATTTGAGGAGTTAAAAAAGTACTTGGCGGAAATACCACTATTGACCAAACCCATGCCAGGAGAGGACCTGATCTTATACATATCTGTAGGGGAGGTCGTCGTGAGTTCTGTGTTGATAAGAGAAGAAGCGGGCATGCAAAAACCCATCTATTACATTAGTAAGATGCTACACAGGGCTGAGTTGAGATATACCGAGCTGGAAAAAGGAGGATTTGCGTTAGTTTGTCAGCGAAGAAGT
The DNA here is from genome assembly GCA_014905375.1 of Phtheirospermum japonicum. Classification (NCBI taxonomy): domain Eukaryota; kingdom Viridiplantae; phylum Streptophyta; class Magnoliopsida; order Lamiales; family Orobanchaceae; genus Phtheirospermum; species Phtheirospermum japonicum. The sequence goes on from BMAC01000169.1 coordinate 841,568, forward strand.
TGAGACCCTATTTCTTGAGTCACAGGGTGAAGGTACGTACTAACCAAGCTCTCAAGCAGGTTTTGGGCAATCCCAATGTGTCGGGACGATTAGTAAAGTGGGCTGTGGAGCTGAGTGAGTATGATGTGGTTTATGAGCAGAGGGTGGCTATCAAAGCACAAGTGTTAGCAGATTTCTTGTAGGAGATGACAAGACTGGCTGAAGTAGAGGAGGAAGTGAAGGCATGGACGTTGTATACAGATGGCTCGACTATGGCATCGGGAGCAGGGCTGGGTATTGTCTTGACCAGTCCAGAAGGGGAGAATCTGGAGTTCGCAATCAAGTTAGGGTTTAAAGCGTCCAATAATGAGACAGAATATGAGGCTGTGTTACAAGGGATTAAGATGGCGAGCGATCTGGGAGCACGAAAGTTGTGGGCATATATGTATTCTCAGATGATAGCGTGTCAGTTCGATGGTTCTTTTGAGGCAAAGGAAGAATGAATGGCGGTGTATCTGAGTAAATTGCGGGAAGAAATAACACGTTTTGATGAATTTAAGCTGGAACATTTACCGCGAGCTGAAAATTCCCATGCTGATCATCTCGCTCGAATAGCTGGGGCCTTGGGAACTTGTGGTACTCGGAAAATTACATTGATGGAGCTGGCCCATAGTAGCGTGGAGAAAGGGAAAGAGGTTATAGAACTTGAAATCAGAGATGATTGGCGTACTCCTATTTGGGATGTTTTGGTTAAGGCAAAGGAAGGTGCAGAGAGATTGACAACAAAGAAAGCCAGAGTAGCAGCTCGCTTTTGTGTAATACACGAAGAGCTGTATAAAAGATCACGGTTTGGACCTTTTCTGAAGTGTTTAGCTATGGAGCAGGGAGCGGAAGTATTGAGAGAGATACACGAGGGGTATTGTGGCAATCATGCGAAGGGAAAGGCATTGTTGAACATAACGTTGCGAGTTGGTTTCTTTTGGACTGGGATGAAAACTATGGCTAGCGAGCTGGTTCGAATATGCAAGAAGTGTCAAATGCATGCTCCTGTTATTCATATACCGGCTGAAGAGATGATGGTTATGAGCTAGACATGCCCATTTGCGCAGTGGGGAATTGATATTGTGGGTCCTTTCCTAAAAACCCCAAGCAACAAAGAGCATTTGGTGGTGGCGATTGATTATTTTACGAAGTGGGTGGAGGCCGAGGCAGTTACGGGGATAAGCGAGCAACACATAATGGATTTTATTTTTGATAATATATTTTGCAGGTTCAGAGTACCTCGAGTGTTAGTGTCAGACAACGGAACTCAATTTGATGGCCGAAAAATTCAAAAGTGGTGTAAGGAGATGGGAATGAGGCAACGATTTGCTTCTGTGGCACACCCGCAGACCAATGGGCAAGTGGAGGTTACTAATCGAATAATTGTGCAGGGACTCAAACTGTGTTTGGAGAAAACAGGGGGCTTTGGGAAGAAGAGCTCGCGTCGGTCTTATGGGATTATCGAACGACTCCCCGATCTACCACAGGGGAGTCGCCGTTTAGTTTGGTTTATGGAATGGACGCAGTCATTCCCGCGGAGATAGTTGGAGGTTCGCAGCGTTTGACTGCATTTAATGTAGAAGAGAATGAGAGATTGGCTCGAGGGGCGATTGAGACTATTGATGAAATAAGAGAGAAAGATGCAGCTCGTGTCGAGCATTATAAACAGAGAGTACAAGTTGCTTTTAATAAGCGGGTTAAACATCGATGTTTTCAGGTCGGTGATCTAGTGTGGCACTACTACAAAATGCCTAAACGACGTCGATTTTTTTCCACATTTAATGTCGGTTTTGCACTCGACGTAATAGCCACCGACGTTAAAAGTCACGACGGTTTTTAAAAACCGACGTGATAAACTGTATGTTTCACGTCGGGTATTTGGAAGAACCGACGTGGAAGGTGTGACTTTTCACGTCAGTTTTTACATATAACTGACGTCAACAGTGTGACATTTGACGTCGGTTTTTAAAAATAACTGACGTGGTACATGAGTTTTTTTTAAAGCTGCCCTATTTTTAACCATCCCACCTAATAAATAAATTATGAAATTTTCATATATTATTGAGGAATTAATATATAAAAAATTCAAAAGAATTCATGCAAAGTTTCACAAAAAAGAAAGAAAAAAAATAGAACCATAACAATAATACAAACCAAATAGCTTCACATCGAAAGCACATCATTAAAATGACTGGGAAATGAAAGGTCTTATAGAATCCATAATATCCGAAGTCTCGAATTTGGTCGAACTATCTAACATGCATTTATTTTCATAGTACCCGCATTGCCCTCAAATTCGAAATCACTATAATGCTCAGTAAGTTCAACCCAATATTCGCTCCTACTTTCACAAGTAGGAATACAGAGAGATCCACAAACATCAACAAAAATATACAAATTATAACAAAAATACATTGAAAATATAGCATTGTTCTTAACTGGCACCAAGGTTGAACAACAGTATGCTTCGGCAAAGCTCAAAACAACATCTCCTCATCCCAAAGCATTCAAGACTGCAAAAATACAAAATACAATTCAGCTCGAGTAAAAAAATAGGGGAAAAAGAAGATTCAATTACATAAAGCATTTTGAAACCCATACCTTGTTAGCGATGTTGTTTGAAAGCCAGTCCAACCCCTCACCAGAAGCTGCACATGTGCTCTGAATGTACCTGTATTTATGAATGATGATGCCATGGTTACATGAAGATGTCCAACTTAGTAAGAACAAAAGTTAAAAGGTACACAAATGGAAACAAAAATATACCAATGGCGTTGGCGGAGAGAATGAAGGCCCAGCTTGTCGGTTATTTCAGCAGCATTCATCGAGTTTGGCAGATCTTACTTGTTGGAAAACATTAAGAGAACAGTACCAATGCTAGGGATTGTGGTGACAATCTCGTCGAGCTTGAGCTTGTAGAGAATGATGGTTTTACCATCAACATCGAGACCGACCATTAGTATACACATCTCTTTATTGGCAAACAGACGGCTGGAAAGCTTGGTGAAAGACAACCCCATATTTTAACTGCCAACAACTATTATCATGTAAGAGCACATCCCAGATCAAAAATCACCACGTACAGGTATAAAACAAAAAGAAACGTGACCTCAGACTAGAAAATTAAAATCAACATGAAAACAAAAAATCTAACATAAACGTGACTAGATCGCGCATCAGATTAGAAAATTAAAATCAAAATAGGAAAAATAATTGTAGAATCAAGACAAAAAAAACTTTCAATCTGAAGTTTAATAGTCTTTCCATCTTGCTCCACAGTTCYAATTTTCTYTTAAAAAATAAAATTTGGTCACTCGAACAAATTGAACTCGAAAGACATGCAAAAGCTTCACCTGATGAGTGGCAATATTCGTGGATATCTGTTTAAAAACCAAGCATTCTGCTGAAGCGCTGACGTGTGGCCCCACCGACCTCTGCATACGACTTACCAAAAACATTAAAGTGCCAATGGGGAAATTTTTAAACGCACAGCATAGTGTACTCCAGTTTGATTGGCGACACTATAGCATTCCATCACATCTCTTGAAAGAAAAATAAAAACAAATTATTCAAAAAAAAAGAAAAAGAAAGAAAGAAAATATGCACGACAATTCTCCTTTTTTCCACGTTTCGCAACGTTTTTGTTTATATGATCTCATTTCGCTCATCTTAATAAATAGACTATAATAACAACATATAGTTCTCGACGAACGAAAAATCCCTGTTAAATAAAACCTAATATGGGAGATTAAAGACTTTCCTATGGTATCAAGTTAGTGTCGACTAATATAACATAATGTAAAGAACCTGTTTAAAATGCTTAGGTTAGTTCACATGCATGTTATAAAACAAACTCCCAAATGCTTCTTCATTATCCTTTCTTTTTTTATTTTTTTTTCTCTTTGGTTTTTAGTTCTAACCAACAGGTAATATTTTTAATCTTAAGATACATGTGCTAGATGTGGAAGTTTATCAAATCTTACTGAATTTTGAAACTTTAATTACAAAATCAACCCAATACAATTATATTGAGCTTTCTTACAATACCCTTCATTGGATTATATCTGGGTTGTTATAACTTGAGGTCCTTACCTAGCTATGACTGAATATAGTAAGAAGACGATGAAAAATCCTAAAAATGTTGTCATAACTTCTGATAATAGTTGTACTTTTAAAAAAGCCAAAGAAGAAATACTTATCACATTGCCTTGCCAAATTTGGCGATCAACCATGTGGCACGCATTTGTATGGCAAAACACAGAATCTAAGATACCATTAATTAAAATAAATATGTATGTGTGTGTGTGTAAGGATACTCGATGAAGAGAAGTAATTCAAATGTGTTAAAGAATCATCTATTTCATTAGCTATATGTTGTCCAGAATTAATCTTCAAACAAAAGCTGTCTAACAGCTCATATTGTCTTTTGTAATTATTAGGATAAGAAAATTGATGGATATAACTTAATTCTTGCATATATTACACCCACCATCGTTGTCCTTAATTTACTTCACAAACAAAAGATGTTTAACAACTTTCTATTTAAGAAATCATATAAATTTCATGGAATTATCATATAGGAAAAACAGGCATATAAACAACCAACTTGGTTCAGCTATGCTTTATCCACAAAAACTAGTTATAAAAATAGCCATGATATGTTTTTGTAATACCTTGCTAGTGTTCAGTGAACAGAAATAAACAAAAAAAAAGCAATTGGGCACTTATAAGTGAATGATGACAAAAGTACCTATAATATTTGCAAGATTTGCATTAATAATATTGATGAAACGGTCCTCGGAGTAGTCCCCATCATTAAAAAGTTCCACCTCCTTAAGAAAGAAATACCTAACTGCACCATCTCCAAATCTGTGCACCAAATCCATCGGTTCAAGATTATTTCCCAACGACTTTCCCATTTTTAAGCCATCCTAGAGAATATGAAACATTGCGACATTAGATAAAATACCGGAATACAAAATGATAAATATTAAATGCACCCAAATATTTTTCACGAATTAAAATTTTTAAAATTAAAATTTGAGAGAACCTAAAGGATCTTTATGCTAAATCTCAACAATGGAAGCAGTGACTTCAACTAACACGGGGGTGCACCCTCTGCTTCGCCACCCCGATATCTACAGTAAAAACATAAAACTTTGCAATTACAAACACGAGGTAAAAATAAAAAATAATAATTATAACAATCTATTTATTGGAAATAAAATTAATTTCTTACTCTTCGGAGAGAAGAGGCAACGGAATCAGGAAAGGAAGAAAAAAGTGATTCTCTGACAAACTTCCACTCATCCCAGCTTATCCATGGAACCATCTTGAAGCTGTGGGATTTATCTTCTACGACGTCGTCCTATAGGTGTTTGTAAAACCTTAGATGGACTCCATCTCCGATTTCCCTTTCTTTGTATCTAACTATTGAAGAATCAGAGAGAATGACATGAATGGGCTTAGGGATTGAATATTGAGAACTCAGCTCACTAATGGCTTTTTCAAAAGAAATTACGAGGCTATCTCAATACAATAAAATAATTCCCCAACAAAACAACCAACAGCTACAAATAAGAAATTGCAATTCCGAATTACCTAAAAATGCATATTCTAAGTAATAAATGAGAAAGAAAACTATCAAGAATCCAAAGAAAAGTCCATAAACAATAATCACACACACCTAAAACACCTGTACGCGCAGGATACACCAAAAAAACACGAAAATTAGATATGCAGAATTCAGAAAAAAAAAATGAAATAAGACTTGAAGCGAAAATAAAAAAGGATCGAAAAGAAAGTCTGTTTTCAGAAGTCTGTTTTCTAGAACGGATATTGAGTAATACCTTCTAGAAAGTAGAAAAAAATTAAAAAAAAATGAAAGCAGGTGCACCAAAATTGCCAATAATATAATAAATTCAGCACATAAAACTATCATCAAAAACTCGAACTCGAGATTCCATCTCTCAATTCGCAATTCATCACCAACACAATTATAAAAGATTATTCAAATCACAACTCATCACAAATAAAATTTCATTTTAATTATTTGAATCAAAACTAACGATGATTATAGCATTTAACGGTTCCAACAAAAGCAAGTGATTCTTCAAGTGCTAAGAGAAGACGATCAGGGTAGTCTTCGAGACGAGCATAACCATGCTCCGGTTGCAAAGATCTCAAAACCTTACRAARAATCTGGAAAATGCGGATTAAAGTTAAAACAAATAATAATAAATAAATAAATAGTCTCAGTTTCTAGGTTTTTTTAAGTTTCTTGTGGAAATTTACCTTTCGTACTCAAAATATACAGATAAKAAATACGGTCTCCGCCACGGTCCATCATGAAACACATGCCCTCTCTCATTGCCTGTGAGTTGTATATGTAGTGATCGCAGTCGAGATTCAGTATGAAGGGGCCGTTGGACATGATGGCCGAGGCTCGAACCAATGCATTCATAGCCCCAGCCTTCTTGTTGTGATCGTAACCTGGTCGCTTCTCACGAGAAACATATACGAGCATGGGAAGCCTAATGTCGACTTCGGTAAAATCTAAGCGGGCTGTTGTCAGTAGTTCCATGCAGAGGTTCATCACTAGGAGGTTTCAACATTACCTGCACAGTTCACATGAAACAACACAAATCGGAACAGGCAAAAATGCAGGAAGATTTAAAAAAAAATCAACAAAGATATACATTTACAAACCCAAGTATTCAAACGTTTTACATAAACAAAATACCTGTATGATTCCAGCATGGTCACCCCTAGAATGTTCGGAAGCAGAATCATTCCATGTGCCTGGCTAGTGGGTCCCATCTGCCATCCACGTAGCTCGGGAGACCTTCAAAGGCTCCAGCGTCCCATCCTCGACGGTCGTCTGTCTCCGAAGCTTCAAGGCCCTGATTTCCTCTCGAGCATTATACGCATCTGAACGACGCCGGATCGATTCGGGGAGACCATTGATCTGAACCTTGAACTCATCATACTCGCGCTTCACCCTTCTACGATCCTTGACGAAATCCAGACGCACCTGATTTTTAAATGGATCCTTTCTCAGGCTAAAGTACGACTCCGGGTTTCTCGGCTCGATGCCATGCTTACGGCAAAACGGGACCCACAAGTTGGCGAAACTATCCGCTTCGGCCATGGCTTCGGATGTGAGGAGCGCACCCCCGTCGTTGGAAACATAGCAGGAGAGCTTCTCAACAGGGTAATCGGCAGCGAGGATGGAAAGGATTGTGTTTGCGGTGACGAGCGGAGGTTCTTTTTCTGGATCGGCGGTCGAGACGAATATATCTACACCTGGCAGATCGGATTTTCCAGTCGGATTGACAGGGCTCGGCATTTCGAATTTTTTCTTTCAATACGTTGAGATCGGTTGCACGATTGACGGGGCACAGTTTTGGAAGCTGGTCTAGTAGCCAAGAGAAGGCGAACCAAATCTCACAGATGATAGACATCATCCATAGCCATCTGGCGTCCTCGTTCGGGTGGCTTACTCTCCACGATAGAAAGAATCCGAGAACAGCCATACGGACAAAAATTAAGAGCCTGCAAGATGTATAATTTTGTTAAAAGGCGAACACAGATCGAGGTTCAGTTTATTACTTAGTAATTAATTATAATGTGAAATATATGTTTTGAAAGACTGCATAACTGATTTAATCATCAATATGGTTACAATCCACAATATGTACAAGGAAATGACAATATTATACAAGAAGAACACAGAACTTATTTTATATAGTGCAGTATAACATATAGAACTTTCAACAAAATTGGATGATTTAATTAATTTTCTAAACATTAATAACTTTCAATCAGAATCATATTCCTTAACCCAACTAATACTCAGTTTTATTCACATGGCCCCATATGTAATAAAATATAAATGATGGCATTCAAACAAAAACATAAAAACAACAAAAAAAGCAAAGCAAGACGAGTTTTACCTGTACGGGCTGATTATTGCAGCTGGTATCTTCAATTTACGAGTGAGCGGCCTCCACGGTTTGCTTAGAAGCTCTGGAGGCTCACGACGCGATTCCTCATTTATATTATTATCATCCGCCGATCCTCCATCCTTGGGCCATATCGCATTACCATATCCATACGTCCCTTTGGTCTCAAACAACCAACGGTTATGATCAAAATCCCCCGCCTTGACCGGTGGAAGGTTGTGGCAGACCCGATTCGGCCGGAATGGCACCGACCGGCGAATTTCCGTTTTGACCCAAAAGGGGATCGCCAACTCGAAAAATCGAATTCGCCAAATTTGGAGCTCCTTTCTTGAAATTGATTGCAGGAGGAGCTTCGCCTTGAAGAGGAGAAGGGATTGCAGCATCCAATTGGGTCGGATTGTCGCCGGCCGGCGAATTGTAGTTTTGGCCTAAAAGGGGATTGTCGCCGGCAAATTGTAATTTTGGCAAATTGTCGAAGGTATGGGGTTTTCTGTGGCGGAAAAATGACAGAGAGGAAAAGAAGGAAGGGGATCAATCCATTTGTTTAGAATGGACGGTGAAGATCAGTAATTAAGTTTTGAATGGGCGGTGGAGATCAATAGATAAATGAGCATGAGGATCGGTGACGTGACATTGGATTTTTTTTATTTTCATATTTTTAATTTATATATACATTCCACGGCGGTTATTTAAGAACCGTCGTAAAAACTTAAACATTTTACGGCGGTTTTCACAAAACCGACGTAAAAATTGGAGGCCAGCTTAATTTAACGGCGGTTTACAAAAAAACGCCGTAGAATGTTCGATATTTTACGGCGGTTTTTTGTAAACTGCCGTTAAATTTAGCTGGCCTCCAGTTTTTACGTCGGTTTTGTGAAAACCTCCGTAAAATGACCTTTTTAACGGCGGTTTTAGCCACAACCGCCGTTAACACAACCGCCGTTAAAAGTATTTTTAAGGCGGTTTTCAGTGAACCGCCTTTAATTAACAGCCTTAGAAAGCTATTTTTGTAGTAGTGAATGTACCACACAAGCTTTGAGTCAGATAAAAAGAATATCTATGGTGTACGAACTCAAGATTTTATCCGCAAGTGCCACGCGAATATCAGGAGTCACATGATTCGTATACATTCGTTTCGAAAAGAATATTGCATCGTAAAACAAACAAACAAACAAAAATATAGTTTACTAGTAAAAAGTTTATAAACACTAAATAACGGATAACAAGAAAAAAAAAATGTTCACTCGAGCATTAAATATAAAATACCAAATTTTACCTCAGTTTCTCTCGACCCGACCCTCTTTCGACCTAGGAGGTATCTTCAAGCCCGACTCAGTCACACACACGCACTCACTGAAGAGGCTGGTCGGTTGGCTCTTGGTTCAAATTGAGACCCTTCAAGTTCATCTCCATGATAACATCATCATCCACATCCATCGCATGAAAAGATAATACTGAAAAAACAAAAGATACCCAAAATTGAAGAAAAAACCCAGAAATTGGGCAAAATTAAATTTTCATAAACAGCAAAAGGAAGCAGCAAATTTCCCAATTCTTTTCTATCCACACAACAAACGCTAATAATTGCCTAATTTCATATCTAGGTTTTCTATATCAATTGGGGCTTTCGAAAACAATACAATTACTTACAATGTGGGATGCTAAGGATATTGAGATCGGCTGCGGTGGTGGTGGAGTGCAGTGGAGACGAAGTGGGGCCCTCCAATTTTGCCTAGCTGTTGGTGTTATCGACCATACACTAGGGTTTTTCAGGCTTGGTTGTTTTAGGTGTTGGATCGGATGGGATGCGGGCGGATGGGATTGGCCGATTGACGGAGAATGAGGGCAACGACGGAGAATGGCGAGCTCAGGAGAAGCGGAGAATAAAATGAAGGGATGAGGAGAAACGAAGAGAAAAATGACGGGGTCTGTGTGACAAAAATTTGGGACGCTATTATATTTATTTTATTTTGGTATTTTAAAAAAATTTTTAATATAATCTCTCACGTCGGTTATAAAGAAATTGACGTAAAATATTTCACACCACGTCGGTTTTTATACGAATCGACGTCAAACCTTACTTATCACGTCGGTGTATTTAAAAACCGACGTGAAAAAACTTAGACGTCGGTTATTGAATAACCAACGTTACACGTCCGACGTCAAATGCATGCTCCTGTTATTCATATACCGACTGAAGAGATGATGGTTATGAGCTAGCCGTGCCCATTTGCGCAGTGGGGAATTGATATTGTGGGTCCTTTCCTAAAAACCCCAAGCAACAAAGAGCATTTGGTGGTGGCGATTGATTATTTTACAGAATGAGAGATTGGCTCGAGGGGCGATTGAGACTATTGATGAAATAAGAGAGAAAGTTGCAGCTCGTGTCGAGCATTATAAACAGAGAGTACAAGTTGCTTTTAATAAGCGGGTTAAACATCGATGTTTTCAGGTCGGTGATCTGGTGTGGAAGAAGGCTGACGCATTGAAGATGATTAAGAAATTGGAGCTGAATTGGCTGAGGCCATTTAAGGTGCAAAAGGTATTGAGAGGAGGAGCATATATACTCGAAGATGCAAATAGGAAAGTCTTGTCACGTAGCTGGAATGTGTGCCATTTAAAAAATATTATGCATAGAGGCTGGGTTGAGGGAGAAGGTAAATCTGGACTGGAGGGCACTTCTCCCGCAGAGAGTTAGTATGAAAGAGATGTGAGAGTTGTGTGTTTTGGTATGATGTGTTGTGTTGCGTGGTGTGTTTTTATGGTGGGAGAAGGTAACTTTGGACCGGAGGGCACTTCTCCCGACCAGGCGAGCTAGTGTGAATTTGTGATTAAGTGTTGTGTTTTTGTGGCGGGAGAATGTAACTCGGGACCGGAGGGCACTTCTCCCGCTGAAAGTTTGTGTGGAGGCGAGCTAGTTGGAAAGTGTGAGTTTGTGATAAGTGTTGTGTTTTTGTGGCGGGAGAAGGTAACTCTGGATCGGAGGGCACTTCTCCCGCTGAAAGTTTGTGTGGAGGCGAGCTAGTGACAAGTGTTGAATTTTTGTGGCGGGAGAAGGTAACTCTAGATCGGAGGGCACGTCTCCCGCATAATGTTTGGAATATTGAGTATTAAGATAAATAAAAGTTTTGCGAGCTTTTTTGTTCTCTATGATTGAGTGGTTGTGATGTTTGATTTCCCTATTTTCTGAATAAGTGTTCTTATGCGAGCTAACATGTGTGAAGTGCTGATTGATTGTGTTATTTATGGCTTGTTATCTGATTAAGATCTAGCGATCACAGAATGAAATGTGGGGTTGTTTGTGACTTATTTTAAAGTTAATTTGTGTTTGGTTGCTTTGCGAGCTTTTGTTGCAGAGTTATACATTGAAAACTAAATAGTTTGCAGGTAATGAAAGAAAATATAAAGTAGCAGCAAGAGTGATAAATTGTTTGTACAAGATTCGAGCAGACAAGTGATAAAATCTTAAGCAATATTTTTAGCAGGCAAGGTCGGCAGCAAGAGGATCTGTGGTGATTGATTCAGGAGGATTTGTGGTAATTGATTCTGGCTCAGGGAGGAGATCGTCTAAAGGTGTCTCTAGCTCGGCATGTATCCATGCGGACAAGGCAGCTCGGTTTTGACAAGATAGCCACCACTTCGTATCGATGGGCTGTGTCCAGTCGCCCTTGTAGCAGCTGAAAGGTGTTAATCTGTCAACAAGGGCCTTGACGTTGGGGGTGTAGGTGACTTTTAGCGCAGCGACCTCCTCTTTTATCATATCGGCCACTTTGGAGAGCCCACTCAACAGCACCACCAGCCATCACTCCAAAGTAGATAGGGGACTTCTCATATGCCTCCACCAGCTCCTTCCGGTAAGCATCAATGAACTTCCTGCCAGTTGCACTAGTGAGGAAGGTCCGTCGGCCTTCAGATATGCCTTCTTTGCGGGCTGTTTTAACCTGTGCGTGGAGCTTTTGAATCTGCAGTTTGGATTCTTCAGCCTGTTTTTGTGCACCTTTGAGTTCCTCAGTCTGCTTTTGGGAGTTTTTCAGCTCGTTGTTGACGCGAGTTTTTCAGCCTCGTTGTTCACTTGACTCTTCAGGATGACCATTTCCTCCTCGCGAGTTTTCAACAACTTGAGTGCATTATCCAAATCCCCTTGGGTTAGCGACAGCTGCCGGGTTTGTTGTTCGGTTTGTGTGGTCAGCTCGTCGCATGTCTTTTGCAGCTCGCTCTCTGCTGAACGAGCTATTAAACTCCTCGGAGAGCTTGGAGAACAGGGGACTCAGCTGCATTGGGTTGTTCTGTAAGTATTCATAAGTGTTAGAAGTATTGAGAAGGATGGTTCTTTAGAATCTACTTGTTTGATCGCGTGCTCGTTGAGAAGGTTTTGGATGTCCACCGCTTTGTCACACTTGGCTAGTACTTTGCTCAGATCAGTATTAGTGGAGGTCGCCGCGGGACCCTTGCGAAGGCGACGACGATTTGGTTCAGGCGGACTCGGGCTTTTTACCGCTGGGCTCTCGGGTATGGGTTGAAGAGGTCGTTTCCCCTTGTCTTTGATGGTTCACCTTACTAACTGAACCTCCTCCTCGTCGTTGGTAGTTAACCCGAAGGCCTGTTGTAGCGCATCATCTACGTTGACAGGAGTGAAGGGGTTAGCTGCGAATTATGAAGCGGATGGTTTCTTGGCTTCCTCGGAGCGAGCTGTTGACAAAGGCAACTGCAGTGGATAGGGAAAATCATGAGACCTAAAACACCTACCAAAGTCTGATTCAGCATTTTATAGTAAATGAGATATGGTATAATCATGAGACCTAAAACACCTACCAAGGTCTGATTCAGTGATGGCATATTCTGGGCTCGATCA
>BMAC01000169.1:854429-893323 GCA_014905375.1 Phtheirospermum japonicum
GAAGTGGGTGGAGGCCGAGGCAGTTACGGGGATAAGCGAGCAACACATAATGGATTTTATTTTTGATAATATATTTTGCAGGTTCAGAGTACCTCGAGTGTTAGTGTCAGACAATGGAACTCAATTTGATGGCCGAAAAATTCAAAAGTGGTGTAAGGAGATGGGAATGAGGCAACGATTTGCTTCCGTGGCACACCCGCAGACCAATGGGCTAGTGGAGGTTACTAATCGAATAATTATGCAGGGACTCAAACTGCGTTTGGAGAAAACAGGGGGCTTTGGGAAGAAGATCTCGCGTCGGTCTTATGGGCTTATCGAACCACTCCCCGATCGGCGGGAGAAGGTAACTCTGGATCGGAGGGCACTTCTCCCGCTGAAAGTTTGTGTGGAGGCGAGCTAGTGACAAGTGTTGAATTTTTGTGGCGGGAGAAGGTAACTCTAGATCGGAGGGCACGTCTCCCGCATAATGTTTGGAATATTGAGTATTAAGATAAATAAAGTTTTGCGAGCTTTTTTGTTCTCTATGATTGAGTGGTTGTGATGTTTGATTTCCCTATTTTCTGAATAAGTGTTCTTATGCGAGCTAACATGTGTGAAGTGCTGATTGATTGTGTTATTTATGGCTTGTTATCTGATTAAGATCTAGCGATCACAGAATGAAATGTGGGGTTGTTTGTGACTTATTTTAAAGTTAATTTGTGTTTGGTTGCTTTGCGAGCTTTTGTTGCAGAGTTATACATTGAAAACTAAATAGTTTTGCAGGTAATGAAAGAAAATATAAAGTAGCAGCAAGAGTGATAAATTGTTTGTACAAGATTCGAGCAGACAAGTGATAAAATCTTAAGCAATATTTTTAGCAGGCAAGGTCGCAGCAAGAGGATCTGTGGTGATTGATTCAGGAGGATTTGTGGTAATTGATTCTGGCTCAGGGAGGAGATCGTCTAAAGGTGTCTCTAGCTCGGCATGTATCCATGCGGACAAGGCAGCTCGGTTTTGACAAGATAGCCACCACTTCGTATCGATGGGCTGTGTCCAGTCGCCCTTGTAGCAGCTGAAAGGTGTTAATCTGTCAACAAGGGCCTTGACGTTGGGGGTGTAGGTGACTTTTAGCGCAGCGACCTCCTCTTTTATCATATCGGCCACTTTGGAGACCCACTCAACAGCACCACCAGCCATCACTCCAAAGTAGATAGGGGACTTCTCATATGCCTCCACCAGCTCCTTCCGGTAAGCATCAATGAACTTCCTGCCAGTTGCACTAGTGAGGAAGGTCCGTCGGCCTTCAGATATGCCTTCTTTGCGGGCTGTTTTAACCTGTGCGTGGAGCTTTTGAATCTGCAGTTTGGATTCTTCAGCCTGTTTTTGTGCACCTTTGAGTTCCTCAGTCTGCTTTTGGGAGTTTTTCAGCTCGTTGTTGATGCGAGCTGCCTCATCCTTCAGGCTGTTCACTTAACTCTTTAGGATGACCAGTTCCTCCTCGCGGGTTTCAACAGCTTGAGTGCATCATCCAGTTCCCCTTGGGTTAGCGACAGCTGTCAAGTTTGTTGTTCGATTTGTGTGGTCAGCTCGTCGCATGTCTTTTGCAGCTCGCTCTCTGCTGAACGAGCTATTAACTCCTCGGAGAGCTTGGAGAACAGGGGACTCAGCTGCATTGGGTTGTTCTGTAAGTATTCATAAGTGTTAGAAGTATTGAGAAGGATGGTTCTTTAGAATCTACTTGTTTGATCGCGTGCTCGTTGAGAAGGTTTTGGATGTCCACCGCTTTGTCACACTTGGCTAGTACTTTGCTCAGATCAGTATTAGTGGAGGTCGCCGCGGGACCCTTGCGAAGGCGACGACGATTTGGTTCAGGCGGACTCGGGCTTTTTACCGCTGGGCTCTCGGGTATGGGTTGAAGAGGTCGTTTCCCCTTGTCTTTGATGGTTCACCTTACTAACTGAACCTCCTCCTCGTCGTTGGTAGTTAACCCGAAGGCCTGTTGTAGCGCATCATCTACGTTGACAGGAGTGAAGGGGTTAGCTGCGAATTATGAAGCGGATGGTTTCTTGGCTTCCTCGGAGCGAGCTGTTGACAAAGGCAACTGCAGTGGATAGGGAAAATCATGAGACCTAAAACACCTACCAAAGTCTGATTCAGCATTTTATAGTAAATGAGATATGGTATAATCATGAGACCTAAAACACCTACCAAGGTCTGATTCAGTGATGGCATATTCTGGCTCGATCAGGCGAGAGTCAATGCCCACATAACGGAACATGTCGGATCGACTGGTGAGTTGCACCACATCGAACGGGCGTTTGCTCCATTCTGCGAGCTGTTGTGAGTATTTTTTATATAGACGAGGGCATTCTTTAGAAGTAGGTGGTTTGTATTATTTGGGGGTACGGTTTTGTAGCTCGATTATAAAAGGCCAGTCTTCAGTATTATGGATAAAGAAGAAGTTTTTTTTCCACTCGGGGACTTTATTGGGAGGGTTTATCAGAAAGCGAGCTAGCCCCGAGCGAGAGGATAGATAGAAGGAGTTCTGTTGGTATTTTTATTTGAAAGCAGAAGTGAAAGAAGCCTGAGTCAGGCTGGGTGTTGTGATATTTACATAATATGAGGTATCCAGATAGGTACTTCATTGAGTTGGTAGTTAGTTGCAAGGGGGAAATTTTGTACAAATTTGATATTTGAATGTAAAATGGGTGCGCTGGGAATCTGAAACCCGCCACCAGAAGTGTATCAAAGAGGGTGATGTGATTAGGGAGAGGTCGCAGGGGATCTATGTGGGGGTTGTCAGGCAGGACCATCTTAGCTGTTTCTGGAAGGTTAAGAATTCTCTTAAATTTCTCTAATTTCTTTGGGTTGGGGAGTAGCCAGTAATTGTGCTTAATTTCTTTGGTCGTGCGTGATGAGGAGGGTAGGTCATCCATAGATAGGGAGTGAGTTACGGTTACCGGCTTTTCCCTAAAGTGCTCGCAAGGGGGAGGAATATTGGATTCTGGTAAGGGAATGCCCTCTGGAATGTGGGCAGGGGTTAATAGGTTGGAGGAAGAGGCTTCAAGGATGTTATGTATTAAAGCTTGGGCTTCGGTATGGGCTCTGGTTTGGGCTTGAAGCTCCGACCAATTGACATTGCCCTCTGGCTCGTCGCGGAGGCCGGAGGAAGGTAATGAGGGTTGATTTTGTCTTTCTTCAAAAATAAAGGGATTTTCGGTGGGGTTGGAATCAGGAGAAAGGGTGGAGCTTTGTGAATTAGTGTTCGAGGATGCTAATTCCATCAAAAATTAAACATATTCGGGGAAGGGGATAATACAGAACAACCGTATCTCAGCATGCGTAATTAAAACTTCAACAGTTAAATTAAAATAGGAATTTGGGGACTTACACATTTTCGACGAGTCGTAGGTCGGTGATGGATGATGAGCTGTTGATAGATCCCTGAACAATTGCTGGTTGACGAGCTTTTTTGTAGAGAGACAATGGCGGTTTTTCGATTGTGATTTGAGTAAAGTGGTAAGTGTGAAAGGTGAAATGATTTTTTATATGTTGGGCAGCGAAAAGCTGATGGGATGGATTGAAGCGGGAGTTAGTAGGGTTTATTCGGAGAATGTTTTGGGCCTTTTATTTTGGGCCCACTATGTTTATTATATTACGAGATAATTGTAGAGTGACACGTGCCCGACACGGTGTCAGGCTGCATTTAATAAAGTTTAAATGGAATTGGATGTAAAGGAGGAAGCGTGGTTTGACTTTTGTGGTTGCTTATTATTGTGTTTTGGAGAATTATTCAGGTCAGGATGTGATTTCAGGTCGGAAGGTAACAGTGGTCTGATTTTAGGTCGTTCTATATATTGTTGGGGATTTACTCTGGGACTTGTAGGTCGTTCCTTGCAGGATGATCATCTTATCTCAAATTAAGTGGGCTCTGTGAAAGCACATTCACAGGTCGCTGGTACACTGGGTAATTCGCAGTGGTGAGATGGGTATTGTTGCTCGATTCGTGATTTTGAGGTGTAGATTGGTAGAGTAAGGTCGCGATTAATGTATGTGTTTATATTTGATTGTTCTTGTGTCCTTTAATTATGTTTTTACATGTCATATCTGATTTCGTGCCTTAATCAGTTAGAACATGGGGGACTAGCTGATGCGGACCAAAATGTCTATATCTGATATTATTTGTTGTATGAGATTATTTGAGGTAAGCGACCTCATTTGTAGGAGAGGGTGTTCCTCCTGAAATATGGGCGAGTTATATGGTGTCCTTGAAGAGGCGAGCGAGCTGGTTTTGTAGAGTAGCGACCTGGAATATGGGAATGAGTTCTCATATAGGGTCGTGACCTCTTATGTTTTGAGTTGTATACTTGAGCTCGATTGTGGGTTTTATGAATGATAAAGCCCGTGGGCTTATGGTGATTATGTTATGTGGCTTTCAGTGGGCTATATAAAGGGCTCAGGCCTATTGTGTTGAAGAGATTTATTATATATGGGAACTTAACATGCGGATAGAGTCCTAATTAGAAGTCGGTTATACAGTTGTATTATGAATGGAATTATGGTTATAGAAGGTAACCATATATTGAAGGAGAATTCCCATATCTTTATATAAAGGGGCGTTTGCCTCTCATTATTTTCCTAAGTCGATATTGTTCTATCGCATTATTATTTTTATTTGGAAGACTGAAAAGTGTTGATTTCGCTTATTAACTTAAGCGTCGGAGGGCCTTAACGGGCTCGAAATCCGGCCCGTCTGAGGCGCTGTTTTGCAGGATCAGGGAGATCGTCAGGAGATTCACGGAGGGCTTGGCAGGTCGCTATGTCATATTTGGAAGCAGTTTCAGGTCGCTGATCTCTATTTTAAGGTTAGTGTCCCCTTTATTTGTTAGGGCTATTTTGAACCCGCCTTTTATCGACTTTTTTGCGGTAGTGGATATTTTCGCAGTACCTATATATTAATTGCAATTAATGAAACCGATAAGGCTAAGTCCACCTTATAATGTGGATTCTAGTCGAGTTAATTTAGACAAGTTAGAGTTATATAAGTTAACCGGCTAGATTTCTAGCCTGTTAGGGCAGGGCATGTCTACTGTATTGGATTTGGCCCCTATCGATAGTTTACTAAAGAGAATCATTTCC
The DNA here is from genome assembly GCA_014905375.1 of Phtheirospermum japonicum. Classification (NCBI taxonomy): domain Eukaryota; kingdom Viridiplantae; phylum Streptophyta; class Magnoliopsida; order Lamiales; family Orobanchaceae; genus Phtheirospermum; species Phtheirospermum japonicum. Next base: position 859,548 of record BMAC01000169.1, read on the forward strand.
GCAACTTGATGTGGGCATTTTATTTTATTTTTAATAATTTGCAATTTAAATTACTTTTTTGAAACTAACATAACTAATTTGGGGGGTTTGAATATTTCAGAAATATTCACCCAAGTGAACCGAAATAATACAACTCTGGCTGATCTAAGAAATATGCATAGCTCTTAGCTGCAAGAAAAAGTCTAAGGTTGTTTATAACCTCCTATCAACTAATAGAAAGTCTAAGGTCCTATCAACTAATAGAAAGTCTAAGGTTGTTTATAACCTCCTATCAACTAATAGATTGAAAAGTTACAATATACCCCATTTCATTCCAAAGCATCAATCACCGACACAAAATTCTAAGTTACAAGTTTCTTCTGTGATTTTCCTAGTTAAGGAAATAATTATTGTGAAATAGGATGATCTTTCCTTGGATAAATGCTCTGCCATTTTCTTTGCATAAATGTCAAAGATGCCATCCATAATAGAGCTCCCAAAGTGAGGCCAACATGGGCTCCATGAAAGACCGAACACTACCCGCTACACGCTTCCCGCTCTTTTACTTAATCGAAAACCACATCATCATAAGTAGCGTCCCACGGCACACGAACAACGTCCATCTTGTCCAAACTATACGACCCTTCACCGCTGATTATTGCCTCAACTTCTTGTAGGCATGGCGTGTATTTCGGCACGTTGAATGAATACAAATCATCCTCCTTGACAAATCCCAGTATGTATACAAGTTAAGGAAAATAACGAGGTTTCTCATTGTATTAGCATATTAAATTCATCTAGATATATTAGTACTTTTGAATCTAAGAATAGCCAACATGTGGGATAATATCATTTTTTATCCATCATGTTGGTCACTTTTCACAAAAGGTACGTGATGTTGGTCAGTATCAAATCATGTCTTTTAAGTTGCAAATTCATCAAATAAGGTTCATTTTTATCATGTTCGTACCAAATGCTGACGTGGCATGATTATTTGATTTCTTAGCATTTTTTATTTAATATTAAAAACTAAATGGAGGAGGAAAGTCATTTTTGCCCTTCCCATTTTATTTTTTTTCCTTTCTTTCTTTCTTTCTTTCTTTTAATAAAGAATTGTGAAAAAAATCCCCAAGTTCAATTCTCTAATCTTCACATCCTCTTCGCCTTCAACCATCTGTGCGACATGATTCAAGCTGGCAAGCGGTGGCGCAAACACTTGAAACAAGGGCTGCAGGTTCAAGGCATGACGATCGATAAGATTGGATATTGGATCGAATTCGAGCTGTGTTGGGTTTTGGTTTGAGGGTTTTCAGATTTGAATTCTCTCGTGACTGGGGATCTGGTCCGGAGGTTTTGGTAGAACAGGTTTTGGTTTTGACTTTCGAATACAAGAAGGAGATGGTAACCGGCGCACACGGTGCGCGTGCGAAGGAGATGGTGACCGCCAATGCCTCATGGTTTGTAGATGAAAAAAATGGGGGGTTAAGTCTTGGGGTTATGGAGAATAAAGAAAGAAGGAAAGGAAAGGAAAAAAACTAAAAAAGAAAGAAAGAAAGGTTACGTATGCCGAAGGTGACTTCCGTTCAGATAACGCGGGCGGTGGAGGCGGTGGTTTTCCGGTGGGGTTGTTTTCCTTTGGGTTTGGCTTTGTTTTTTCCTTTGCGCGCCATGTTTTTCTTTTTTCTTTTATTTGGAGTTGTTGGGGTTTGTGGGTTTTGGAATTGCCGGCAGATTAATCTCGCCATCCAGTGACGCCGCTGATGCAGGCAGCAGAGGCAGAAACGGCCGCGAAACGGAAACCTCGATTGATACACAAAAATCCCTCTTTTGAGCATAAATATTAACTGAATCCATTTCTTGATTAATACATACATCTGAATAATTAGGAGCACAGTAATTAAGTGTAAAATGTTGAATAATTAAGAATAGCAAGACAGAAATATTATAAACATTTATAATAGGATTAGAAAAATGAAAATGCAAAAATAGGACTTTTTTCCTCCATTTAGTATTTAATATTAAATGAAAAATGATAAGAAATTAAATAATTATGCCACGTCAGCATTTGAGCCCGAACGTGATAAAAATGAACCTTATTCGATGAATTTGCCAACTTAGAAGACGTGATTTGATGATGGCCAAAATCACGTACCTTTTGTGAAAAGTGATCTAAATTACGGAACAAAAATGAAATTATCCCGCAAACATGCTTTCAAATATTTTGGGGGTTTGAAATTAAAAAATAAAAATAAAAGATCATATGACATAGTCCTGTTAATTTTTTTGTTTTTTTTTAATCTGAGTTTTTGATAGTCACATAACACAAAATTAAATTGTACTGCAATTGCAATTATGCCAGTTGATAAAGTAAATTACCAGAGCAACCATGTCGGAAAGTGCATCCGCAAGCAGTGCAAGAAGTTGGAATTCGTGTTTGGAACAAGGGTCTTCAACACTTCTACCATCAAATGCCAACACCATACGCCCACCAGATATTAATTCCTCGGCCCGCGAGCTAAGAAACCTTGAGAAATCCCTTTGGAATTGTTTTGCGTATGCTTCAATTACTTGTGGTGGACTTGTTATCGTAATGCATATGTTTTCTTGTTATTCTTTCCCAGTCCTTCTGGCATCTACCAATCATTTCATATATTGCACACAATATTGACGTACATAGATCAACTTTTAAGTGTCTGGTTGAAATATATGCACATTGTATGTATTGATGAGTATAATATTGAGATAGTCTTCTCCAAAAGACAATTAAAAGGCATGAGAGAATAATTCCTTTAAAAAATAATTATTAATTGAATAATGTGTGATTATAAAACAAAATTGAACCCCATTTAAAGTTAAGGCCATTAAACCCATAAATTTGCCCATAAATATCTTGGATCCTATATGATATTAGCTCTCAAGTTCTTTAACTTACAGAACTTTTTTTGCGCAAGCAAGCAATAAATTATTCAAGGGTTTAGTTCAACAGTAGAACCAATCAGAGTTACACCACGTAAAATAGGCAAAAAGTTGTAAAAGCTTAGGATAATACAAATGTACCTGGGATAGCCAATGAACACTAAAGGAAGAGTAAGCAAAGTGAAGGCTATTGGTTGGAAATAGCCTGCCGTAGAAAGAACCAGGCACGCCGTATACAAAACACTCTATTTTCCTCGCTTTGCCATTCTCTAATTAACTGAATTGGGACACCAATTTGAACAGATTGTTGAAGTCATTATGTGGAAGATCATTCAGAAGCACCTCAAGTTGAGGTAAGTTCTTAATAAGGTTGTCGTTTTTACACAAGTTTTCAACTATATCCATAATGTGGGAGATGAGGAAAAGAGTGTTGGGCCCGGATGCACAGCCCAGATCAGTAACCTTTATGCATTTTGGGAACCTGTTATTATTCTGAGTAAACATATCTTTGAGAGTCTCATCTAACACCGGCCATGTTTTTGATATTACAACTTTCAACAAGAAAGAATTACAATTAGCAAGTAAATATTATGCAGGAAAAAACAAAACTCCAGCCCATTTTACACTTTAAACTCATGCCTTCGGCTGGTCGGAGGTTGCAAAGTGACAAAATAAAAAGGAGTTTGGGTAATAATTTCCAAAAAAAAAAAAAAAAAGTTCAGGTTACTAAGAGTGAAAATAAATAAAATTTGCAAAGCGTAAAACGGCTAAAATTCAGGTTACAAGAACTGATTTTCCCGATTATACATATACAGATGTGTGTGTGAGAGAGAGAGAGAACTGGAAGGTCTGAATTGTTGGCATAGCTCGTTTCACCATCCCAGCATTCATATGAAGAATATCCTTTAGCTCCATTTTTCTCTCAACTTATATTTCCGCCTTGTGTAATAATAAATTTATTGCAGCTTTATGTTGATTGCAATAATGGTTCTGGAATAACTTGTGGTCACAGAAGCATGCCGAAGATTAAAGCATACACCATTAATTATTGTTGGAATAGTTACAAAAATTCGAGCACAAACAGGGAACTTGTAATAATCACTAAAACTGGAAAAAGAAAAGGAAGAAAACGAAAACAGAAACTTGTAAATAAAAGTCGAGTCGAGTGGACACTCTTTCCGCAAAACGAATTTGCCCGGTAGTGCCCTTCGATTTAGGCAAATCGTTTCCAAAGATAAAACGACTTACGTCTCTAGTATAACAGCACCATTAATACCAGAGCTCCGGTGAACTGGTCGAAAACGAACTGAGCTATATATAAAACTTGAGTGCAGAAATCGAAATATATGATAATGCAGTTTGCTGTTTATCTAAGGTGATTTTCGTATGGAAAGTGCACCAAACAAATGCAGGAGCCTCACCCTTTTATAGGGGTTCAAATTAAGGTTACAGCTGCCAATTAAGACATCCTTAATGGCGTTCAAACAGTCAGTTTTATCAAGCATGCACCTGGACGAGTTCAGCGTGCAGATACGTTGCTGTTTGAATTCAAAAGTTTGAAACGTCTGACTTGTCAGGTGCCAACCGTTACAAAACGGTCAGGAGTTAACAAAATAAACCTGGGTCAAAACCACATGTGGCTAAAAGGTTAGTTAGGGTTGAACCAGAACCCGGACCACCTCAATCAGACCAGCCAATTCGGATCAATTGCCCAAGTCCCAGACCCAGGCCCAGAGCCCAGAACCGAGGTTCGAGGTCCGGGTCCGGGACCGGGCTCGAGCTCGGATCCGCCATCGGCTTCGCCGAAGGCGGACTGGCGAACCCAAGTCCAAGAGCCCGCGTGAGCTTCGTTTACACAAAACCCACAATACCCGCTGGCCCACTTGATGTCCACTCATTAAAAGTTAAACACTTTTAAAACTCCCTTTTGTAAAATTAGAAGGTCTATGGATATAAGAATAATTCTCAAATTCACGATGTTGTTAATCAATATTACCAACATCAGTTAACAACATCGACCAGAGTAAATTAAATTTATGCAGCGAAAATTAAAATACGAGAACACGATTAAACAAATTCAGTTCACAAGTAAAAGTACTTGTGAACTTGGGTGTACAAATCCGAAAACTATATTACTTTCTTTTTAAGTTCAATACAAAGTATAAAGTAATATGAAAACTAAATATCAAGGAACTTGATACTAAATACTTGTTGCCGGAATGGCAAGATCTTCTCCGTCGGTCACGCAACTTCGAAGAGCTTGTTAATCACGATCAATGGCTCCAAGTAGTTCTTCGTGTTCTTCCTTTTCTTGTGCGTCTTGCGTCGTGCGACTTCTCTTGAAAATTCCCGTGCGTGAAAGTCGTCAATGTAAGCTTTAGGATTCTTTGTCTTAAATAGACAATTCTAAAATCATAAATTTGGTAAATACCTAAAAACAAATCCTAATCACAATTTAGGAATAATTAAAATCTTGTACATAAACTAGAAAACACAATATATTCCTAAATCTAGTTTCCTAATATATTTTGGGCCTAAGAAAGGCAAATAACAAAATAAGGAATTATTCCCAAGAATAAAATCCTTAACAATCTCCCCCTTTTGCCTTTTTGGACAAAATACCCAAGACGCATGAAATACCCAAAAGACTAAAAACTCCCCCTGAATTAGAAACTCCCTCTAAATGAAGTAACCATTAATCACATTCACAGCAGCTTCTTCTACATTCTTCTCCCCCTTTTTGTTATGAAAGCAAAAGGACCTCAACAAACGAGTCCCGAAGCGCATGGTACTGTGCAACCTGGTTGTCAAACAAAGTAATCCGGGCTCGGACAAACGGAGCAGAAAAATAAACCATGTTGGTACTGATGTTGGGAATACCAGAACCAATATCATACATGACACCAGCTCGAAGAGGCGCCTTGGTGCCTAAAAAATGTAATCAGGTTCTGCTTCACGAAAACACCAATGGGGGATTCGACGCTCAACAATCAAGCCTCGATTTTGAAATCCCAATAACAGCTATTCAACTTCACTCGCCAAGAACCTCGTGGATATTGGTTCCATGTTTTCAATCTCGACGGCTTGAGACGGAGCCTCATCAGAGCTAGTAGAGTGGTCGGAGGCAAAAGTTGACATTGGTGCACTAGCAGATGGAACATTGTCGGAATCGAAACTTGGAGGAGAGGCAGGATTATTTGTGGGGGATGTTGGTTTCAGTGTCACAACACCAGAACCAACATCAGCTGACACGGCAGATTTGGACTTCTTCTTTTCTCTCTTTGGGTGGAATTTTCTTATTAACTAGACGCAAAGTATGTTTTTGGAGCTTTGCTGGGTGATGGTGAATTCGATATTATGCAAGAGACTGAAAACAACTACAAACAAAAAATTGAGTGTCGCAGGCAGTAGAATTTGGAGAAAGAAAAAGTAAAATTAAGAAAATAACTCCCCCACTCTTTCTCAAAATAGGACATACGATCTCAACTCAACTACTCCATAATCTCAATTTTGAAGATAAAAACCACAAATCCCAACTACAAATTAAAACCGAGATAAAGCTAGATTTTTATAAACCATCACCATAGTTGAACAAAGCCTTTGCAAAGCAATTTTTCACTCGCCAAACTAATCTCTTATTACCTGTCCAACCCTCCGATTATAACACCACTGAAACACGCGGTTAGCAAGATTCAAAACAAGATTAAGAGAATTCAAGATAGACACGAGCACAAACAACAAAACGCACAGTAAGATGGCATCTTCACAAAGTATGAATGTCCTTCGGGATGCCTAAAAATCATGACCTAAAAGGTTAAAACAGAATACTTTATGATTTCAGCGACTTGATCCAATGTTGCTTTTTATTGCTAACAACATTATAAACCAACATTGCCTCAGGTGAAGTCAATGAAAATTTACCCCTTAACCCAAGTTAATGATTACGTCAAGATCTCTCAAAAAGCTAATATTTAAAGATTGGYTCATTTTGTATCCAYATTTTCTTCATCCTTGAYGGGATTTGAYTCTTTTAATCTTCAGCAATTGCTGTTAAAAACCTCTTATTTTTGGACCTGGGAGAAAACCTGTTTTTGCGGATAAATCCCACAATCACCTAATTGAAGAGGTTGGTTCTTTTTGCCATTACTTTTATTGCAACACAGGACCTTATTGCACTTTCAATCAAACTCAATGCATTATGATTATGTATGAAAAGAAAGATAAAAAATGCATGCAAAAGTATACAGATGTTGTGACTGATGTTGATAAGAGGTGTCACAACATCACAAACCAACATTGGTTAAACAATGCACATACCGAGATCTCTTCTCAAACGAGAGAAGGTCTCGTAATCTAATGCCTTCGTGAAGATGTCAACCAGCTGATTATCAGTTCCAATATGTTCTAGGCTAACAATCTTCCTCTCAACTAGGTCTCGAATAAAGTGGCACCTTATGTCAATGTGTTTGATTCGAGAATACTGGACTGGATTTTTGGAGATGTTAATGGCACTGGAATTATCACACAACACCGTCAAGATACTACTGTGCAGACCGTAATCTTCAATCATTTGGTTCATCCACAATAATTGTGTGCACGCACTCCCAGCTGCAATGTACTCGGCTTCAACTGTAGAAAGAGAAATATAATTTTGTTTTTTACTATACCAAGAGATTAGATTATTACCAAGAAAAAAACATCATCCAGTAGTACTCTTCCTATCTACTACATCCCCAGCCCAGTTTGAATCAATGAATCCTAAAAGTTCAGTATCAGTATCTTTAGTATACCACACACCTAGTTCAGTTGTACCAGCAATGTACCTAATAATTCTTTTAACCGCTTTCAAGTGTGACTCTTTTGGATTAGACTGATATCTAGCACATAAGCACACACTATACATAATATCTGGTCTACTTGCTGTCAAATACAACAAACTTCCTATCATACTCCTGTACATGGTGTTATCAACACCCTTACCAACATCGTCTCTGGTCAGCTTTGCATTTTTGCCCAGCGGCATTTTCTTAACAGTTTCACCCTCTAACCCATACTTTTTGACTAAGTTCTTAGCATATTTAGCCTGGGAAAGAAAAATATCGTCATCAAGCTGTTTAATTTGTAAACCAAGGAAGTACGAGAGGTTATGCTCATTTCGAACGTATCAGACATTCGATTGACAAACTCCTTGACCATCTGCTCGTTAGTGGATCCAAAAATAATATTGTCTACATAAGTTTGGACAATTAAGATGTGCTTGTTGGATTTAAGAAGAAACAAGTTTTATCAACTTCCCCTCGTCTAAAGTTCAAATAAAGTAAATGTTGAGTTAGCCTTTCATACCAAGCTCTAGGAGCTTGTTTTAAACCATAAAGGGCCTTTTTCAATTTTAAAACGAAATCAGGTTTTTGAGGATCCACAAATCCTTTAGGCTGCTCAACATATACTTTTTCACTTAAGACCCCATTCAAAAAGGCACTCTTAATGTCCATTTGATGCAACGAAATGTTCATATAACAAGCAACAGAGAGCAAAAGTCTTACCCGACTCTATTCGAGCAACAGGGGCAAATGTCTCATCAAAATCAATTCCTTCAATTTGTGTATACCCTTGTGCGACAAGTCGAGCTTTATTCCTTACAATGTTCCCTACTTCATCAGTCTTGTTCTTGAATATCCACTTGATCCCTATCACGTGAGCACTTTCTGGCCGTGGAACAAGATCCCACACATCATTCTTGGCGAATTGGTCCAGCTCCTCTTGCATAGCCCGAATCCAGAACTCATCTTTGAGTGCATCCTCCACACGCTTGGGCTCTATTTCAGAAAGGTACAAAGACTCACGAATTTTAGAACAATTAGTAGACAAACATACATACCTGACCATTTCCTTGAAGTTTATTTGTCGTCGTCTTGTATTTCTTTCATCCATATCACCAATGATTTGGCCCACGGGGTGGTTTTTCTGGATTCTGGAAGGATTATCCCTCTGATGAAGATCAATGGGATCTGCTAGATCTTCTTCCTCTGAATCAGAATCAGATTCTGCAACTTGGCTCGATGTTGGTATCCCAGTATCAACATGGTTATCAACATCACTTAAATCTCTGAGTTCAGCAGCTGCATCTTTGTTCTCACTACCTGCACCATCAACTGAAGTAGGAGTGACACTACCTTGAGGGTTTTGATCATAAACCAGATCATTATCCTCGACAGGCTTGACTCCGCTCGTTAGATCATCAAACTTGACATTTACTGACTCAAACATACTTCGAATTCGAAGGTTAAACAGCCTACATGCATGACTATTTTGGGAATAACCCATGAAAATGCACTTATCACTTTTTGAGTCAAGTTTAGCGAGATGATTTCTATCCTTAAGCACATAGCAAATACATCCAAACACATGAAAATAGCTCAAATTTGGTTTCTTCCCAATCAACAATTCGTAGGGAGTTGAACATGAACCTAGTCTAAAATAAGCCTTATTCGTGATATGACATGCAGTGTTCATTGCTTCAACCCAAAATCGTTTAGCTATCCCATTAGAAATGAGCATAGTTCTAGTCATCTCTGCTAGTGTTCTATTTTTACGTTCAGCTATGCCATTTTGTTGAGGGGTAATTGGAGAAGAAAATTCATGACTAATACCCTCAGAAGTGCAGTACTTCAGAAAAGATGCGTTTTCAAATTCCTTTCCATGATCAGTTCTAATCCTACCAATTTTCACATTAAATCTTACACATAGCTTCTTTGCAAGTTTTTTGAAAGCCTCAAACGCTTCAAATTTTTCTTTTAGAAACTCTACCCAAGTAAACCTAGAAAAATCATCAACAATTACAAGAACATACCTCTTACCACCAAGACTTTCAACCTCAAGTGGTCCCATGAGATCCATGTGAAGCAATTCAAAGTAGGATGATGTAGTGAGACTTTGTTGGACTGGATGTGACACCCTTACCTGTTTCCCTTTTTGGCATGCCTCGCACACTGGAATAATCTTGGTGTTGAGCTTAAGCAATCCACTCACAGCTTCTTCCTTGACCAACCTGTCCATCATCTTGTAGTTGACATGTCCAAACTTTTGATGCCATAGCTCAGCATCACTAAATTGGGTAGCAATTATCTGAAGTCCTTTTCCCGGTGAGAATACACGATCCATTCTCCTCATAGACTTCACATTTTTCGCGGTTGAATTTAACGCTGAACCCTCCATCGCACAATTGACTTATGCTGATCAAATTTGCAGTAAGTCCTTCTACTAGCAGCACATTTTCCAGTGTTACAATGCCAGGAACATGGAGAGTCCCTTGGCCAATAATTTGGCCATTTGCGCATCCTCCATACTTCACTTTTCCACCTTTAAATCTGACAATGTTGGAAAGAAATTCTTCTGAGCCTGTCATATGCTTCGAGCATCCACTATTAAAATACCAGGCTCCAGGGACAAGAGACTTCAGGGAGGTATGGATCATATTGCACTTGACGCTGTTTTTCTTGACCCACACTTGTTTGTATCTGATGTTGGTATTGATGTTGGTAGCGCGGTTACCAACATTGGACTTGATAAACATATTTGTTCTCTGAAAATGTCTTCTCTCGCCAATGATCTTCCAGCAAAAGGGTCGATTGTGCCCTGGTTCTCCACAATGATGACACACGAAATGTCTCCTCCTTCTCTTGTGGCGTTTGGAAGATTTTCGTTCTTGACTCGACACTTTCGTGGGTTGACTTGGCTTGAAACCTATTCCATGCTTAGAGGACTCTGGGAAGCTAACCTACAAAATTTCATCAAACTTCGTCTTACCTTTGTTTAGGTTTGAAATGGTTCCTCGAACAGTGGTCAGCTCATTCCTAATCTTTTCAAGCTCGGCATCCTTCTTGGTGAGAGATGTTTCCAACCGGACAATAATTTCGAGCTGATCCTCCTTTTCCTTGGTTAGCTTCTCTACTTCTTTTGCGAGATCTTTTGCTTTGAGTACCGGTTTACTCCAACTGACAAACAGTTTCTTGTGGTCAATACTCAGCTGCTCGTATTCCTCATAATAGTCAGTGGTCTCGGCATTCTGGCACACGATGTTATCTGCAAGCAAACCAACATGGATATCGTCGTCCCAAACAACGTGGGTGAATAAGGCTATGACTGGATCAATTAACTAGAAATCATTGAAGTCTTCAATAAATTCAACAGCGACCATGCTTTTCTTTCTAAGTGTGTTGGGACACTCATTCTTATAATGTCCCCAACCTTTGCATTCGTGGCAATGTATCTTGTTGAGTTGTTTTATAGAACTTGACACATTGGAAATTGAATTTGTGGACTGAGATTGTGGAAGAGTACGTCCAGTAAAATTTGGAGTGGATGTCTGTGTCCTGTTCCTTGTATTTGAGCTTCCAGAATTGTTCTTCTTTTTCAAAAATTTGTTGAAGCGTTGTGTCACAAGGGCCAGTTCATCTTCTTCGAGAGTAGTCGACTCCATCCTTTTAATAATCCCATTAAAGTCGAATTCCTCGTCATCTTCACCATCGACTGCAATTGAATTAGAAGAATAAGCAACATTCTTCTCTTTCGAGCTATAGGTGACGTGTTCCATCTCGTATTGCTTGAGGTTTCCAACTAAGGTGTTGAAATCGATGTTATCAACATCCTTGGATTCTTCTATTGCCACCACCTTCATGTTATAATTCTTCGTAATGGATCTTAGCAATTTCCTACAAGACGGGAATTAGTTATGGGCTCACCCAACTCTCTGCACTCCTCTGTTATTTCCGACAATCTCACAGAGTAGTCCATGATCGATTCTTTCTCATTCATTCTCATAGCCTCGAATGTGGACAAGAGCATTCTTAGTCTGGATTTCTTCACGCTTGCTGTTCCTTCACACACCCTTTGGAGTGCATCTCATGCATCCTTTGCAGACTCGCAATTCTTGATGATTCGATAGTAGCTTGCATCTACATAGCCACACAAGGCGTTGATGCATTTAGAGTTCCAATTTGCAGCAACTGCTTCATCAGCAGTCCAATCTTCCTCTTTCTTGGGAATGGGATCGCCCTCGCCATCCGTGACACGTGGTTTTTCCCATCCAACAAGGACGATCTTCCAAACACGTTCATCCATGCTCTTCAAGTGCCACCTCATTCTCTGTTTACAGAGAGAGTAATTCTCACCATTAAGGACTAAAGGCCTCGGGTTGCCTTGAGCATCCATAGCACCTAAAAAATAAGGATCAATACTTAAAAGGTTAAGTAACCCGCTCTAGGTGCCAATTGTAAAATTAGAAGGTATATGGATACAAGAATAATTCTCAGATTCACGATGTTGTTAATCAATGTTACCAACATCAGTTAACAACATCGACCAGAGTAAATTAAATTTATGCAGCGGAAATTAAAATACGAGAACACGATTAAACAAATTCAGTTCACAAGTAAAAGTACTTATGAACTTGGGTGTACAAATCCGAAAACTATATTACTTTCTTTTTAAGTTCAATACAAAGTATAAAGTAATATATGAAAACTAAATATCAAGGAACTTGATACTAAGTACCTGTTGCCGGAATGGCAAGATCTTCTCCGTTGGTCACGCAACTTCAAAGAGCTTGTTAATCACGATCAATGGCTCCAAGTAGTTCTTCGTGTTCTTCCTTTTCTTGTGCGTCTTGCGTCGTGCGGCTTCTCTTGAAAATTCCCGTGCGTGAAAGTCGTCAATGTAAGCTTTAGGATTCTTTGTCTTAAATAGACAATCCTAGAATCCTAAACTTGGTAAATACCTAAAAACAAATCCTAATCACAATCTAGGAATAATTAAAGTCTTGTACATAAACTAGGAAATACAATATATTTCTAAATCTAGTTTCCTAATATATTTTGGGCCTAAGAAAGGCAAATAACAAAATAAGGAATTATTCCCAAGAATAAAATCCTTAACACCTTCCACATTGAATAACTATCAATGTGGGATAAACGAAAAGCATTAAAGCAAACCATTCAACTTCCAAGTATCATTTCTCACTCACCAATAAATGGGTTTGAGAAATTCAAAATGCTACGATTATCTACACGACACGTATATTAGTCCTATACAATTCATTAACATGAATTATCGTTGTACCATTAAATTAGAATTAATCCAATTTACAACAATCCCCCACATGAGTGAGAAACTCCAAAAACGAAATGCATGAATGCAAATACATAGCTCAGTCCTTAAGAGACAATAGAGAATAGGGATAGGTGGTTTGTGGCCTTGAACCCTCCTTAGTTAATACTACCGAGCATACCGGCGGATTAGTGAACATAATTCTTGAACTATTCCCCTTTGTATATACTAGACAATAGTACCAACCCACTAAGGTCTCAAAATTCTTCCGTTCTCACGTTTGTGTCCGTTTCTGGCCATGGACAACTTCTTTGGATTCATAAGGTTCAGTAGAAGCGGCCCTCACTTCTCGCTTACATAGGTGATTCTTCAAATCAGCATTGTGTCATACTCAAGTCAAAGACCTGCACAAGAATCATTAAAAGTCAGAGATTTAACCTCACCACGTGACAGGTTATAAACTCTACTTTTGCGTTTAAGGAATAGGGTCGTAGAGTTTTACTTAACCAGACTTTTGTAGTTTAGTTTTCCCATTGAACCAAGTTTGTGGGATCTCCACTCATCATGGTTGGGTTTCCACTACAATCATCTTTAAGATGTGGATTTCACTCCCATTCCTTCAAGCAACTTGTACATCTAATCTCGAGTTATGTTCTTAGTGAATGGATCCGCTAGATTATCTATTGACCTTACGTAGTCAACTGAGATAATCCCACTCGATAACAAATGTCTCACGGTGTTATGTCTCTGACGAATATGTCGAGACTTACCGTTATACAAACCACTTCTTGCCCTCCCAATAGCAACTTGATTATCGCAATGAAGCATAACAGGCAGCACGGGTTTCTCCCAACATGGAATATCTTCTAAAAGGTTACGAAGTCATTCAGCTTCTTCACCTGCTTTGTCCAAAGCGATAAATTCTGATTCCATGGTGGATCGGGCTATACATGTCTGTTTAGTGGATATCCAAGAAACAACTCCTCCCCCTATTACAAACACATATCCACTTGTTGACAGTGAGTCCTTTGTGTCGGATATCCAGTTTGCATCACAGTAACCTTCAAGTACCCTGGGGTGTCTACCATAATGTAGCCCAAAGTTCAGAGTATACTTTAAGTATCTCAAAACTCTCACAAGCGCTTTCCAGTGTTCTCCACTTGGGTTGCTTGTATATCGACTCAGTTTGTTTACCAAGCAAGTTAGATCAGGTCTTGTACAGTTGGAGATGTACATCAAACATCCAATGATACTAGCATAGTCCTTCTGAGCAACAGGATCGCCTCTATTCTTACTCAAGTGAACGTCGAGTTCCATAGGTGTCTTTGCTGGAAGACTATCGTGTGCATTGAATTTTTTGATCGCTTTTTCAATGTAATGAGATTGTGATAAGACAATTCCATCTGGAGTTCTTATGATTCTTATGCCTAGAATAGTGTCAGCAGCTCCAAGATCCTTCATGTCAAAATTTCTTTTTAGCATGAGTTTCGTCTCGTTAATCACTTGTAGGTTGCTACCCATGATTAACATATCATCTACACAAAGACATACTATAACAAATTTGTCTTTAGTATTCTTAATGTAGACACACTTGTCGCACTCGTTTATCTTGAAGCCATTTGACATCATCACTTCGTCAAATTTCAAGTGCCATTGCAAAGGTGCTTGTTTCAAACCATATAATGACTTAACCAATTTACACACCTTTCTTTCTTGTCCAGGTTTAACAAAGCTTTTGGGTTGTTCCATGTAAATTTCCTCTTCTAACTCGTCATTTAGAAAAGTTGTTTTTACATCCATTTGGTGAATTTCTAGATTGTGAAAAGCAGCAATCGCTAGAAGCACCCGGATAGAGGTAATTCTCGTAACAGGAGAGTATGTATCAAAGAAATCATAACCCTCCTTTTGGAGAAATCCTTTCACAACCAAACGAGTTTTATACTTATCGATTGATCCATCAACTCTGAACTTTCGTTTCAGAATCCATTTACTTTCTAAAGGTTTACAGCCTTCAGGTAAATCAGTTAGAATCCACGTATGGTTCTGCATGATCGAATCGATTTCGCTATGAACGGCTTCCTTCCAAAACAAACTATCAGTCCGTGAGAAAGCTTCTTTCAATGAATTAGGTTCTTCATCCAACATGAAAACCACATAGTCAGGACCGAAGTCCTTAGCAACTTTTGCCCGTGTGCTCCGTCTAGGAGTTAGAGCTTCAAGTTCTGAATCAGGTCACTTACGAGACTTAGGTTCAACCACCACAAGTTCGTGACTTGTAGTTCCTTCAAAATACCAGTATTAGAATTGGACGCAGCTTTATCCTTACAATGATAGATATCTTCAAAAAATATTGTATTCCTTGACTCAATAGTGGTTACGACATTCATGTCTGGAACATCCGACCTATGGATTATAAATCGATAGGCGCTGTTATTCAGTGCATAACCAATAAAGATACAATCAACCGTTTTGGGTCCGATTGCCACTTGATTCGGTAGAGGCACTTCTACCTTCGCTAAACACCCCCACACTTTGAGGTATTTGTAAGAAGGTTTCCTTCCTTTCCACAACTCATAGGGAGTTTCGTCCTTTCCTTTAAGTGGAATCTTATTGAGGATATAGTTAGCTGTTAAAACAGCTTCCCCCCACAWGTTCTGAGGTAACCCAGAACTAATCAACAACGCATTCATCATCTCTTTCAAAGGACGATTCTTGCGTTCTGCAACTCCGTTCGATTGGGGTGAGTACGGAGCTGTAGTTTGATGAATCATGCCACTTTCGTTGCACAACTCCTCAAACGAAGCTACGTATTCCCCTCCTCTATCACTTCGGATAGATTTGATTTTGCAGTTAAGTTGATTTTCGGCCTCATTTTTGAAGTTCTTGAAAGTTTCAATAGCCTCATCTTTGCCTCTCAAAAGATAAAGGTAACAGTATCTTGTGCAATCGTCAATAAAAGTAATAAAATAATTTTTACAACCTCTAGTTTGCACAAACTTAAAATCACATACATCCGTGTGAATTAATTCTAAAGGTGTCGTGCTCCTTTCTACCGATTTGAATGGCAACTTAGTCATTTTTGCTTCTACACAAATTTCACACTTACTTTTATTAACAAATTCATTTACCTTAAGTAAATTGAGATTTGATAAACATTTTATTGCATTTAGATTAACGTGGCCTAATCTACAATGCCATAAACTAGAGCACTCAGTCAAGTAAGAGGAATCAGAATCAATTTTATTAATGACTTATTTTGGGCGTATAGCCATTACACTTAGTTTGAACAAACCATCCGTAAGGTAACCCTTACCCAGAGGTGTTCCAAACATCGACAGTACAAACTTATTAGCCCCAAATACAAGTCTAAAGCCACGACTAACTAGTATTGAGCCAGAGACTAAGTTCTTCCGGATGTCCGGAACGTGCATCACCTCATTCAAAGTGATCTCCTTGCCGGAAGTCATTTTGAGGACAACCGTACCGGTACTAGCAACTTCCGAAGAAGCTTGATTTCCCATGTTCAACTTCCTTCCCTCACAAGGAAGGTATTTGGAGAACAAGCTCCGATTAACAGACACATGGGCGGTTGTAGCAGTGTCGATGAAACATTGACCGCAGTTCTCGATCATGTTAGCTTCTTCAGTGATAACCGCAACGAGGTCATCCTTAGTCAGCTCTCTCTCGGCTATGTGTACGCTCGGCCTAGCCTTCTTTTACTTTGGCTTGCGGCATTCCTTAGATATGTGTCCAGTATAACCGCAATTGTAGCATTTGCCTTCGAACTTCTTAGAAGAAGGAGCTTTGGGCTTCGAGTTGCCGGGACGCGGCCTCTTCTTCGAGTTGTCTCTTCGTTCAAGCAAGATCACTCGAGGTTCATCCGAACTTTTCGAATTCTTGTATTGAGCTCGAACTTCGGACTCAATTCGCACCTTTCGGATAACATCTTCAAGAGACATCGCCTTTCGTTTATGTTTGAGGTACGTCTTGAAGTCTTTCCAGTTTGGTGGAAGCTTATCAATCATGGCAGCTGCCGTGAAAGCATCCGGAAGAATCATCCCCTTGGCGTGGACATTATTCACCAGCATTTGGAACTTTTGAACTTATTCCATAACCCGGCGAGAGTCCACCATCTTGTAGTCCATGAAGTTCGTGACTACAAATTTCCTAGTTCCAGCCTCGTCGGAACTATATTTTTTCTCAAGTGCCTCCCATATTCTCTAAGAGGTCTTTACATCCGAGTACACATTACTCAGGCTATCTTCTAAATTACTTAAAAGAAAACTTTTACACAGATAGTCCCCATTGTGCCAATTATCGTAGGCAGCGTGAACATGGAAACTAGTCTCATCCTTGTCCGGAATAGGTGGTTCGTCTTCTTTCACGAAGTTAGCGAAGCCAAGAATCGTGAGGTAGAATAGAATCTTTTGTTGCCACCTCTTGAAGCCTTCCCTATTGAACTTTGGAGGCTTCTCCGCCGCGAGCATGATCCGAGAGGAGTGCACCGGCGCGTTCATCGTTGTTACAAAAGTCCCCATCGAACCCGTTGAATGGGTATTCAAAATAGTTGAATCTTTTTGGGAAGCAGTTGCAAATAAATTCGGAACCGAAGTTCCCGTCATCCCAATGGGATGGGTCACAGCCGAAGATGACATGTTTTGGACGAAAATCCCCATCCCAAAAGGGATCGTTCCAGCAGCCGAAGTTGTGGATGAGTTTGACTGGGCCATGTGCCTCGTCAGCGTCTCCAAAAGAGAATAAGTGTTCCTTGGTTAAAGACAAATCCAGGCTGAGTAGTGTTCAAGATTGGCGTAGACATGCCAATCGTCGTGGTGTTCGTGACTGCGGGGGCAGTGGTCGTCGCCGAAGTGGTGGAGGTGATGGCCGGAATAGTGTCGCTCGTCGGAGTGCTGGATGTTGACATCTCTCTTTTCCAGTCAGGGATTACAAATTACAGAAAATAAAATTACAAACTAACAAAATTCGTTTTGCGATTGTTGGAATAGTTACAAAAATTCGAGCACAAACAGGAAACTTGTAATAATCACTAAAACTGGAAAAAGAAAAGGAAGAAAACGAAAACAGAAACTTGTAAATAAAAGTCGAGTCGAGTGGACACTCTTTCCGCAAAACGAATTTGCCCCGATAGTGCCCTTCGATTTAGGCAAATCGTTACCAAAGATAAAACGACTTACGCCTCTGGTATAACAGCACCGTTAATACCAGAGTTCCGGCGAACTGGTCGAAAACGAACTGAGCTATATATAAAACTTGAGTGTAGAAATCGAAATATATGATAATGTTACAGCTGCCAATTAAGACGTACTTAATGGCGTTCAAACAGTCAGCTTTATCAAGCATGCACCTGGACGAGTTCAGCGTGCAGATACGTTGTTGTTTGAATTCAAAAGTTTGAAACGTCTGACGTGTCAGGTGCCAGCCGTTACGAAACGGTCAGGAGTTAACAAAATAAACATGGGGTCAAAACCACATGTGGCTAAAAGGTTAGTCAGGGTTGAACCAGATGGTCCAAGAGCCCGCGTGAGCTTCGTTTACACAAAGCCCACAATACCCGCTGGCCCACTTGATGTCCACTCATTAAAAGTTAAACACATTTAAACTCTCTTCCACATTGAATAACTATCAATGTGGGATAAACGAAAAGCATATAAGCAAACCGTTCAACTTCCAAGTATCATTTCTCACTCACCAATAAATGGATTTGAGAAATTCAAAATGCTACAATTATCTACACGACACGTAGATTAATTCTATACATTTCATTAACATGAATTATCGTTGTACCATTAAATTAGAATTAATCCAATTTACAACAATTATGTGGGTCATCAATTAATGCGAGAATTTGAAAGAAAAAAGGAATTTCCAACTATTCTCAATGCATGCAAAGTCTGGTCTGCCATCTTATTATTGGAGTCCTTTTGGGGATAGAATCTTTAATTTCAAAATATATTTTGAAATTTTATTTGTGAATAAAGTTTTATATATGTCACAATCATCTATACGTTAATATAATCTACATGTGAAAATATAAGTCTACCAGAATATTTACGAATCATACTCACCAAGCAAGTAAATATATAGTCCGGTGCAATGTTTTAGAATTCGGAACAAATCGATTTTACTACGGGTTAGTGGTATAACAGGACAGATCTGTTCAACAGCCAGCCTAATGGCTTAATAAAATATAATAATATAGCATATATAATCAAATATCAAACAAGTAAATCTAAATAACGCATGTTAAGGCAAAAATGCTAAATTGGTCTATAAGAGGATATTCGATTTTAGTCTTATAATTATTTGACGAACCAAATTTGGTCCAGTAAGATTTAAATTTTTCAAAAATATGATCCTGTAAGTACAGATTGGTACAATTTGGTCCGATAAGTTTTGCTCGGGTACGATTTTGGTCCTGCGCGGACTTCACTTATTCCTAAAATACCCTCGGACAAAATTGTTACAAAATTGTTGTTTCAATCCTGTAACTAAGTGAGTGTCCTATTTTAATCCTACAACTTTTCAATATTATTCCTTAACGACTATGCGTTTTAGTTAAAATAGCAATCTTAGTCACGTAACTTTTATAGATTGTCAATTTTACTTATTCCTAAAATACCATTGCAAGCAGTGATACCCAAAAATGTTTTGAACTAACCAGGAAAAAAAAAAGTTAACAGAGTATAGGTTTATTTATTTATGTGAAGAATTTATTTATTATTTTTATAATATAAATTGTCAAATGTGAATATGGAAAATTAATTCGAGCTACAAGTTCTAGATGAATTATTTCCAAATTATGAAAATACAAAAACAAGACAAATGGACGTTAAAATAAGGAGTAAAAATTTGACTAACACACCCCTAATTAATTAGTAGCATTCCTAATTAATCTCTCACTCTCTTTTGTCATAATTATCTAACGGCCACAAGTTAGTCTTGAATTCTTAAAACAGGCCGGGATAAAATTGAAAAAAAGTGTTAAAATTTCAAAATGATAATTAATCTCTCACCCTCTCTCCTCAAAATCACTTTTTTTTTTTTTTTAAACCCCAAATGCCATCTTCTAGATGGGGATGGTGTCAAGGTAATTGTTCCTAAAATCATGTTAGTAATGAAGCCCATCAATTTAGCAACTATATGTGATTCGGGTTTCTATGTTATGCGCCAAAAGCAATGAATAATTCACAAACTCAATAAAGCATACCTGAATTTCGTAGAGATGAGCGAGTGTGAAATTAGGAATTGACGCAGACGTGCTGGTGGTGGTCAAGCCAATCGGAGGTGGGTAACTGACCGGCATCGGAGTATGTGTGTGAGAGGTGCGAAGTTACTGAATACTCGGAGTATTTTTCTAGCAGCCCGCACTAGGGCTGGATCCGGCCGGGGGTGATATGGTGGGTTGTCGGCGGCGACGGGAACTACCGGAGTTTAAAATGATTGACAGAAAGAGTGATATTCGGTGATTTGAGACTAATGTGAAGTTGAGGTCAATATGTAAATTCACTTCAATTAGTAAGTTTGAGAAAAAAAAAATCGAAAAACTCAAAAAAAAATTGATCAAATCGAATCGAATTGAAATTTTCGGTTCAATTCTATTTTATGCAAACTCGATTTGATTTTAAATTTGAAAATATTTAAAAAATTAATTATTTCGGAACGGTTTGGTTTAGCAAATAAATTTCGGTTCGTTTCGCTTTTAATCGAAATATAATTAAAAATAAGAAAAATAATTTTTTTTATGATTTATTGTTATTTTTATTAATTCGATTTTAAGCATATTTTCAATTTAGTTCAATTTTTAATTTTTGGGTTCAATTTTAAACCTAACTTCAGTTCTACTCAAAATTTTATGCAAAAATTCGATTTTGTTTTTTTCAGTTTGATTTTCGGCCGAACCGACCCTATAAATTACTATGGCTAATCAAGATTTATGTGTGGTTTTGATATATTGACTATGTAATTGAATATCTTTGAACTTATATAATTTGAGTTATTTGTTACAAAATAATAATACGAAAAAATAAATGCTACAAATGTAAAAAAGAAAAGAAAAAGTAAAATCAAAAAATAAATAAAACTAAATGATACCACCTTCTTGAGACGACAAGATTGATCAAACAAGTCGAGGCGAGAAAAATCACTTTTCGCAAGACAAATACGTCATGTGTAGTGATGACGGAACTTATCTCAAATATACAATGAACGTCTTTTGAAGTTGTAGCACACCAGGCTTCAAAGTTCCAATAAACTTGAAAAGTGTGAAAATCAAGCACAAAATCTTAAACAAATGTTTGAGACTTTTAGTGCAGAAAAAAAAGAATGAAGTTGATTCGGTGTATTTTCTACCTACAACTTCTAAGTCTATTTATAAACTTCACCATGCAGGGATTGAGAAGTTGGAAGGGATGAGCAATTGTCCTCAAATGCTGCTGATGAAGTTGAAAGGTTATAATCTTATTGAACTGGAGATAATGGGTCGAGCCCATCTTCATTTGACCAAAAGGTTTGAGCATCTTAATGGGTCGAGTCCATCCTCCTTTGGAAAATCCAAAAACAAAACTGAATTAGTTGAAATGTTACAATGTTGGACTGAAAATAATGGGTCGAACCCATTAAACCCTAGGTCAAGCCCACAGTTACAACTAACTAGTGTATGAGTTTAATCATGACAGTTAATACAACTTAATATTTACTTATAAAGTGTATAAATTTCCTTATATTTTTAGTTTGGGATTTTATACACTTCCCCTTTCAAATGAATAACTTACAAATTAGGCCAATGAGTTTTATTACTTTTTTATTTTTTGAATGTTTTGCTAGTTGAAATTAGGTCAAATCTTTGCAGGTTATTATTATTATTTTTAATATATTTAGGGTGAGTAGTTATATTTGGATCGAGATATTGTTTCATGTTTGGGGTGAGAGATGTTATTTAGTGTGGAGAGTATGTTTATGTTTGGTGCAAGCAGTGATAATAGTTTAGGTCGAGTAGTTTAATATTTTGGGGCGATCAGTTTTATTTGGGTCGAACAATACAAATATTTTGTTTGTGGAGTGTTTTATTTTTGGTGCGAGAGGTAATAATAGTTTGGGTAGAATAGTTTATTATTTTGGGGAGAACAACTTTATTTGTCGAGTAATACAAATATTTGATGTGGATAGTTTATTTTTATATTTGAGGCGAGAGGTGATGAACTTTTGAGTCGAATATTTTAATACTTTGGGACGAGAAGTGTTGTTTGGGTCGAGTAGTTTAAAATATTTGTGTCGAGCAATACAAATATTTGGTTTAAGAACTGTTTGTAGCGAGATGTAATAAAATTTGGATCAAATTTTTCCTTTGAATTATTTGAAAGATTATCCAACTTGAGTTATGAGTAATTTAATATATTGGGACGAAATATTTTGATCTTTTCATATTATACAATTAGAAGAAAAAATATTTTGTTCACTTATGAATTAAAAAAGAATTGTCATTGTTTATATGGGGAAAAGAAAAACGTCATATATTTTACGTTTGGTCCCAACTGAAAGTTCTTTTTCTTTATTACTTCTGGTCTCACTAAAAATATAGTTTTATTTTGCCCACATTGGAGACTAAACATGCCACAATTGATTTTATACAATACTGTTTCATGCTCAATTTTTTGATATTAAGACTAAACTTACAAATTTAGAGACAAATGTCTCGAGTCTCAATTCTATGAACCAAAAGTGAATTATCTTGAATTAACCTGTGTATAAATTACCTGAGCAACCATGTTAGGAAACTGATTTGGCAGGCAGTGTAAGAGTTAGAAATTCGTGTTTGGAAAAAGGGGTTAATTAGTGAAACTTCTACAAACAAATTAATTGCCAAAACCATAAGACACCGGTCCTGAGCCCGAAAGTGGAGGAATTATTTGTGCATGTTTGTTTTATCATTTGTCAGCTTTATGAATAATAGCATTCAAAATATTTTGATATTTAGAATTATGAGAATAGTTTCAATTCTTATTTGTTATAATATTCAAAATCATTTTATTTTTATTAAAGATTTTAAATAATATTTCAAAAGTTGATGATAATATATTAGTGTATTGTGTTTGATGTATGTTTGAAAAGTGAATAATGTATTATAATATTATATTTAGTAATATTTAATTATTTAATTGTAAAAAATTATTGGATGAATATAAGATTTTGAATTTTGAAATAAACGAATAATCGGTATTTGAAATACAGTATTTCGAATAATAGGACAAATAGGCACTTTGAATTGCTTAGCGTATGCTTCAAGTACTTATTATGGAGAACTATTTTAACATAAATATGTGTAGTTGATTATTTAAATGATCAACATGTATCATTTTTAATGGGAATAGAAAGTGAAATAAGAAAATGAAATAGAAATTTTGAATTGATAAATGATCCATCATTATACATATAATACTTAAAAGGAAATAAATCATATATATTGATTTAATTTATTAATTCGTCTTTTAAGTTAATCGATACACTTAATAATTTTAAAATTGTATATCTGGGGGAGTCGGTGAAGACTATAGGATGAGTCCTCGCCGCCGTTTTCAATTGAGCTATTAGACTGCCTTATATTTCTGTCCTGGATCGAGAGATTATTAGTATTTAGTTAGAGAAATTTGAGTCATGCTCATGGAGAACAGAAGTTAATTGGGTGAAATTGCAAGGTCCCGAAAATTAAGTAGGGGACAATGTAAGTATGGATTTTTAATTGCATGGATTTGGTAATTATGACAATGTAAGTATGGGAGCCTCTTCTAGACTCCTTTGAATTTAGGAGTTGAAGTTCAGTATAGATTTGATGCAAAATTATATAATCAATATATATTTTTATTAATATTAAAAAATTAGTATAGTTTGAGAATAAATTGAAAAGATGTATAGAAACGTCAGTGGTAATGACGTGTCAAAAGTGAAACGTCACTGCCACCGGCGTTCCGAATCATTTTGCAAAATATAAAAATATTTGGGGTAAAGTTGAAAAAAAAAATATAAGATTTCATAACGGGACGCAGTGGCGCCCCGAGACCAAAATTCAAAAAAAAAAAACCAAAACGGGACGCAAATGGCAGTGGCGTCCCAGGACCAAAATGTCAAAAAGAAAGAAAAATGATTGTGGGATGCCACTGACACTGGCGTCCCGAGTTCATCATTTTGTGAAAAGCAAAACACATAAATTTCGGGACTACTGCTGATACAACAAAATAACACTACATGCCTAGTTTTTTTAGCCTGTTTTTATTATTTATTATTTTTATTTAAAATTTTAAAATATATTTCATTTTAGAGTTTTAATTACTATTTTTATTTTTCATTTGATTTGCAAAACTTTATATATTTTTTTTAACGTGTACTAAATGACCGACATAAAATTATTTATATCAAGACTGCACAAAATGGCCACGAGACGCCATTGATAGTGACGTCTCACAATTAGATTTTTTTTTTCTTTTTGCATTTTGGTCTCGGGACATCACTGCGTCCAGCTTTTAATTTTTCTTTTTCATTTTGTCCCAGTTCCTACTGCAATTGGCGTCCCGCTTTGATTTTTTTCCCCAGTTTTGCTCTAAATATTTTTTCTTTTTGCAAAAGGAGTCGGAACGCCGGTGACAGTAGCATCCCGCTTTTAAGATGCCATTATCACTGACATTCTTATATAAATTTTTTTAATTTATACAAAATTATACTATTTTTTAATATTAATAAAAAAAAATATATTAATTATTTAATTTTCCCAGGATTTGAGGTTTGTACTGAACATAGACCGAGTATAGACAGCTAATTATATTATTGTTCAAAATATGTCATGTCTTTTACTTTCATTACCAAAGTTGCAATTAAACCAATCACTAGTGCAGAAACAGCTTTCCAAAACGCCTGTTTCTGCAAATCCAGAACGCCCTCGTGAGGCATTCTAGAATGTCTGACTTTCTAGAACGATTATCAGAGACGTTCTAGAAAAAAATTCAGTCGTTCTAGAAGTCGGTTTTACCAGTTTCCCCGTTCTGAAAAACAACTTTCCAAAACGCCTAGAAAAACAGGCGTTCTGGAAGTATACTTTCCAGAACGCCTCTAAAAACAGCGTTCTGGAAAGTACACTTTTCAGAACGCCTCTAAAAACAAGCGTTCTGGAAAGTACACTTTCCAGAACGTATCAAAATTTTGACGTTCTAGAAAGTATACTTTCCAAAACGTCTCAAAAACAAACGTTCTAGAAAGTATACTTTCCAAAACGTCTCAAAAAACAGACGTTCTAGAAAGTATACTTTCCATAACGTCTCAAGAAACAGACGTTCTAGAAAGTTTGTTTTCAAGAACGGTTTTTTGATATCCGTTCTAGATTTTCACATTTTTGGAATTCATTCCAGATTCATTTTTCCAGGCCTGCTCATATATTACAATTTTATTACCTATTTAAATCACAAAACATATGTCATTTATATAATCCCAATATCAAACAACATATGTCATTAATCACAATAATACACAAACACAAAAAGAGAGGTTACTCAAAATACCCGAATTCAGTGTAAATGAAAGAACATGTTCATTTATTGCAAAATCAAATTACATATATCTATTGCAAAATTTGATTACATTTATCATAATACAATCACAATCATAATACAGGGCACTCGGATTTGAAAAGTAGATTATTGCTCGATTCTATACAAACAAACATTAAGCAATAAGTGAAGTAATGATACTGCCTAAAGCATTTAGACACATTGCAGTCTACTAACCAGGTTTTACATACATATTTAGTGTATATAATAACAGTCAAGGTCTCAATAGCACAATGAGTTGTCCAGAAAGCAGACGAAAAGGCGTCTCATTGTCCAAATAGAGAGAGGGAATTGGCCTTTTTCCATACCTTTTAATGATCGATTAATTTTACTGTGAACTCGATGCCTCAAGATACGGTTCTCCCATAGCACACAGAAGCAATGTAAAGATTTTCTTGCCAATTCTTCCTTAAAGTAAATAATCGAGCAACTCTGAGAACCAAATATTACTTTTTCCCTTGACATTTGTTTTTATTATACAAATTACACATATTATTTAATAAACAAAAGAGATGATTACACATAATTTAATTTTGACCCTTGAGGTAACTTTCAAATTTAAATAAAATAAAATAAAAGAGGTTTGATTCAGTGTTAAAATTACGGGTATAAATTCAATATCTTTATAATTGTAAATGGGAGTTTTGAAAATGTGAGACAACAAAGTTTCTAGGGTAGTTTTTATAATTTGGAAACTTAGTTGGGTAATTGAAGCATTTATTACTGAAAATTACCCTTTAGAGTGCAATTTCTCTGAAATGGAGATAGCTTCAATGGCAATACATGCTACCATTTCAATGGAGATCCTGAAAAAAAGATATTTAGATGTTATCTAAGAGGTTATACAGATAACCAAAATGAATACATAAATAAATTCTTTTTATTTAGTTGAAAGAAAGGTGACTAACGTGTAGGAATTGTTGTTCTAGACATCCCAGAGACTAGGGCCAAGCATATCCATAACCTGCATGGACCATATAGTCCATAACGTACAAAGAAGGAAATAAACAAAGACAAAGAAAGGCTGCAGTTCACACACATACCATGATATAGTAGTCACCTTGGCGTCTTTTGTAGTACACGTGGTATGCCATGACTGCCACCAAGTGCACTAGAGAAGAACACAAGAAACTGTCCAGTTCATCTTTTATAACTTTTAACAAAAGCATGCACGAAATTTGAAATTTTGTAAAATATATAATATAATAAAATAAAATTCACTTACATGTAGACTTGCCACTCGTAAGGTGGGGCATAGTTACAGACTTCGCTACTCCGGTGCTCAAATTTCAACGCAACCTAAAACGAAATAGTAGAGCGTTAATTTAACCCCACAAACAAGGGTCAGTGCTGTAGATAATAGCACAAAGTAAAAACATCTACGGCTCCTGAACCTGTTCTTTCATTTACATTTGGAGGGTTGATTTGTCGACCTACATACACTTATAAGATAACGAAAATATGCATACCCACCAATTGAGTGTATTTGTTATTATTAATTTTAATTCTAATCCTCGTGTTTTCAAACATGTATTGGGGAAAACAACAGTATTGCACATTCTTAACAATCATCTCCAAATGTTGGTGTTCATATGGAAAATAAAATCAAATTACCTTACATTATTTGCTTCGGCAACATGAAATGTTCTTCTTTAGCTCTACGAATAACTTAAATGTAGAATAAATATACCTCCATGATTATAGAGTCTAAACATCTGCATACTTTGAGAATAATAGGGACGCATGCCTTATACAAATGAAAATAAATAAATTAAAAGAAATGTGCTATATATTTACCAAAACTCTGAATAGAGCTCAAAATATCCAGCATCCAAAGTTATCATTCAATCAAGGAATAGTAATATAACATTTAGCACTAATTTCAGACACAAGAAGTTACTTGATAGTAATATAATGATTAGTACCGTGTTTAGCCCAGTAGCTCTTAAAATCCATGGCAATCGAAAAGTCATGACCAGCCGTAGCAATTATCATCAATAATCTGCTAAAAACACTTTCGCTCATTTTTCGGCCGCCCATCCGCTCGTGCTTCTAATTCGGTATTTGTGGCAAAAAAAACACCGACAACGAGCTCGTGCAGCAAGCTAACTGCTAAAGAAAAGATAAAACCAAAGAAAAAACCTAACCGCGCATACAAAAAGGGGGAAAATGGAAAGGGAAATAAAAAAAAAGAAAAAGAAAAAAGAAAGTTCTTACCAATATGCTTATTGAGCAACGATGTAGCGGCGGGCAAAGTGGATGGCCCGTAATACAACACGGTTTGGGCGGATGTGGCTGTAATTTGAAAAGGCGGATAAAAACAAAAAAAAAATAAAAAAGAAAGTACCCACAACCTGAGAATATCACTGAATCATTGAACCAAACCACCGTGAGAAATCATGTCCAGTCCTAAACTGGAGAACAAGTCAAACCACGATTTGGGCAGTGAAATTCCTCCAATCCAGCACCGCCGTCACTTCTAAACCCAACAAGCCGACCTGAACTGAAACCTAACCCCACATTGAGCTAAATGAGCCGTCATCACCTCACCGCAGTTGCTGCTCGTCCTCGCCACTACTACTCATCACCGTCTTCAGGGAGATTTAGATAACGGTTTGATAATGCAGCTAGTTTGATGATGCAGCTGGTGGTGATGATTGGAAGATGACGGTCGGTGGTGGTTGGGAATGGTGGGAGGGGGGAGAATTGGCGGAGCAGACGAGAGAGAGAGTCGAGTGGATTAGGGTTTTTTGTGTTTATTTTTTAATCAGAAAAATCGATTTTGTCCAGAAATAATATGACATACGAGAACGCCTTTTTAAAGGCGTTCTGAATAATACTTTCCAGAATGTCGTTTTTAAAGACGTTCTCGATATTTAAAATACCAGAACGTCGTTTTTAAAGACGTTCTCGATATTTAAAATACCAGAACGTCGTTTTTAAAGACGTTCTCGATATTTAAAATACCAGAACGTCGTTTTTAAAGACGTTCTCGATATTTAAAATACTAGAACGTCTTTTTTAAAGACGTTCTGGATATCTAATACCAGAACGTCTCTTTAACGACGTTCTAGATATCCAGTATACCAGAACGTCTTTAAAAAAGACATTCTGGTATGTGACACTTTTATTACAAAAATGCCACCGCCTGACATTGCCGCCTCCTGAGGCGTTCTAGAATGTTTGTTCTTGAATCCTGTTTTTGTACTAGTGAATATTGAAGAATATGTTATTTGATGGAGCTACTTGTTGTTTGTTGTCTGTAGGTTAATGTTGTGTTAATTGTAATTAGTGGGATTACAATATAATGAAGCTTCATTTATTATTATTGTATTATATCTTAAAATCTAAATTGAACAGCTTTTAAATCTTCAAATGGGAAAATGAGTTTATCCCCTTAAAACCTTGACTACTTGAAGATGTAGTAGTCACCTTTTGGATCTTGGTCCTATATCTTTTAAATTCTGAACATTTTGGCCATTTGTTTTGACCAAAATTGTATGATTTTAATGGGATCGTCGTAATTAAGACCGATGGTGTGTTAAAGTTGTGATTTGGCGCAAAAATGCCATGTCCGATCACCGAAATCATATTGACTCGTGTATACTTCAATGATTCCTATGGTTCGGTAACTTTGTTTTTAATCAAATCACCATAATCATACGTCAGACCGATCATATAATAGGTAATTCTAACAAAATCAAACAACTACTAAAATCTGGTTAAACGTCCGAAGTTATTAAATGATATTAGATCAAAATTTAGAGGTGACTACCACGAGGACTAGGTTGACAATTGAATATCATTTCGTTTTTTTTTCGTTTCATTTCATTAGAGAATAGTGGAAAATATAAATTTAGGGTGATGAATTTCTTTTCGTGAAATAGTGATTGAATATAATTGTGTGTTTTTGTTAAATGATTGGATATAGAATTATTTAGTAAAAAGATTTTAAAATGGACCACAAAAATTTTTGTGTGGTGAGAATTAATGACAGGGGAGAGATGAGAGAGAGGAAATAAAATAAGAATTTTATATGTTACGAAGCTAATGATAGTTGAATAATGAGAAAGAAAAGGGAAATAAATGAGAGAGAAGAAATTGGGGAAAAATTAATTATGTTATAAATGCACAAGAACTTTACTATGTGTGTATAGTAAATGTATTTATCATTATTAGTGTGAATGACTATTTCGCCCCTAATAAGATTATGTAATTACACTAAAAAAAACGACAATACTGGTGGCCCAAAGGCCGCCAGAAATGCTGGCGGACTTGCTGGCGGGTTTGCTGAAGGTCTTGGTCAGTATTTATCCCCGTCAGCATCCCCTCAGGGATAGAGCGGGAATTTATCCCGCGTAACTATCCTGGCGGGCATGCCCGTCAGGATATAACACTACAAAAAAACTCAGCATTTCCGAGGGATTTTTCCCTCGGAATTAAGAAAAAATCCCTCGATTTTGGTCAAACCGAGGGAAATTCCGAGGGAAAAATTCCCTCGAAAAAACCTTCCTCGGAAATCAGTTTCGAGGGAAATAAATCCTTCGTAATTACAAAACCGAGGGAATTTCGAGGGATTTTTTCCCTCGGAACCATTACCGGACAATCCCTCGAAAATCCGAGGGAACATTTCCCTCGGAAATCCGAGGGATTATATTCCCTCGAAAATTGAAAAAATCCGATGGAATGTATTTCCCTCGGACTTCCGAGGGAGTCCCATTCCCTCGGATTTTTCAAAATTCTGAGGGAACTTTCCCTCGATATTTTTAATTTTTTAATTTTTTTATTAATTTTTGTTAATTTTTAATTTTTTGTTTTAATTTTAATTCTTGTTTAATTATTAAAATTCCCAAAAAATTGAAAAAAGCAATTAAAGAAAAGTCAAAGAAATAAATCAATTATAATAAAAAAAATATTTGAAAATTTATGAATTACATGCGTTCGATCGAAACAGTAACAAAGTTTATTAGATAAATAAAAGTGTTCTATGGATGGGGAGGGGGAAACTGCTGCTGCTGCTGATAGGGAGCGGGGAACTGCTGCTGGAAACGAGCGTACATCTCAGCCATCTAGGGCGTTCGTCCGCGCCTGAAAATCCTCCTGCTGCCGGCGCTCCTCCGCACGCTGTCGCCTTTCCTCGTCTGCCTGCTGCTGCAACGCCTCAAGCTGCGCCCTCTGAGCCTCGACCTGCGCCTCGAGCTCTCTGATCTGTCTTCTATCAGCCTGGGATGAGGAGGAGGTGGAAGAGTCGCCCTTCAGTAAACCCTTCGCAACAGCCACTATCTTCCCATACGCGCCGGTGCCGTAAAGCCGTCCCTTCTTCACACCGGCGACGCCGAGAAAAACTTGGTCCTGGTCAACCTCGTTACTCTCCTCCTGGGAAGACGCACGCTCCTGCTCCTGGGTCAGATGTCTCTCGTACTCCTCCTGAAATACAACTCGTTATTAAAATTTTACGTTAAAATCAAAGAATAAGTTAAAAATAAAAAAGAGACTAACGTTAATATTCGCAAATCTCGTGTCGATCCACGCGCCGTCTTTCTTCTGGTGCGTACGTTTAAAAAGATCGTAGCACGTAGCCGGCGAACCCGTCTCCCGCTCCTGTATTCAAATAGAATTTTCAAATAATTAACATTAAAATTAAACAAATAAATAATATATTATTATATTATAAATAGCCGTTACTTACTATATTCAAGGCATAGTCGATGGCAGATCTAGCACCCCCTGTGTGCTTCGACATCCCAGTCCCCGGTCCAGCAGGCTCGCTCTTCCTATTCTTGCTGCACTGCTCGGATTTCTTCTTGTTCTCGGGCTTATCCCACTCAGTCTTCCAAGCCCTAGTTGAAATGGATGATATATAAGATACGATATAATTCATACGTTATAAATAAAAAATTCTAATTTAATAAAAAAAAAACACATAACAGAATCGTTTACCTATAGACCTCCTCGGTCAGGCACTCCGGCCGACCACCAGCATGGGAGGCAATATGCTGCCTATACTCGTTAAGCTTCTTCCCGTAAAGGTCCTCGATCATCGGAAAAAATACCTTCCGTATGTCTTTCTCACTATACACCGCCGGATCCCAATAACAAACCTCCTGCAAAAATAAAACATTAATTACAATTCAACTCAAACATATG
The DNA here is from genome assembly GCA_014905375.1 of Phtheirospermum japonicum. Lineage (NCBI taxonomy): Eukaryota > Viridiplantae > Streptophyta > Magnoliopsida > Lamiales > Orobanchaceae > Phtheirospermum > Phtheirospermum japonicum. The sequence continues at coordinate 891,305 of BMAC01000169.1, forward strand.
ATTGTGTTTTTACGGTAAATACTAATAAATTTGGATACAAAATAATAATTATCTTAAACATCTCCCACCAGAACGTCTTAGTCTCCTTAGGGACCGCCTTATAGCACCACCCGTCGGGATGGAGATCCCTCTCAAAGATCAAACGGAGGATAGTGGACACCCTCACCGATGTGCTGTGCAGCCTGTATTCAATTGTCTTTTTATTTTTTTCACTCGTAAAAATTAATCATAATGATAATTATAATTTTAAAATCATTGATTTACTTACTTCTCTCCTGCAATATAAACCTGAGTCATACCCCTCTGCGGTGGGACCAACTGTCGTCGGGTCCGTGATGTACCCGCGTCGGACGGGGTCTGTGATGAAGGTGTATGCGACGTCGGGGTCTGCGTCGCTGGATGATCAGTCCCGAGACCCATGTAATCGGTGTCGGAATCAGCTAAAAGATTAGCCGACCCCATATCCGATCGACCTACGCTACCGGATCCTCGACGCAACGGCATCTGAMAAATTTATTAGATAATAATACGAGTATTTTACAAAATACCAGTATAWATTAYACBKRAAACGCATTAATAAACCCAAATTAAAAAAAGTAGTTATAAAAAAAGTGTGTTTTACAATCGGAACTCATCCTAACATTGCATGATTGTCAAATTTTTGAGTTTTAAGCGTGTTCTAAAGAAGGTGGCAAAATTTCGGCAGCATTACGAGAAGAATGTGGAATTCGAGTTATAATTGGTAAGGCTTCTATCCCATTCAAGAACGTGACATTTTAATAGTGTGTATCATCTTAACATATGTATTTTTCTTAGATTCAAAATTTCGGCAGCATCTCCCCCCAGTTCTCGTAGTGCACGTATATTTCAGTGCACCCGAGAACAATCAGAGAGATGCGGAAACCGAAATTTCAAAACTAAAGAAAAAAAATATACACATAAGTTTCCATACTACAAGTCACATTCTCAAATTGTCCAAAAATGGGACAATTCGAAATTTAGTATCAAACTCTATATTTGATACTAAATCTCAAACGGGTCTAAGGAAAAGTGGAATAATTCGAAACTTCGTTTCAAATTTTTCAATATGTTATTAATTCTAAAACAAGTGATTCATATGCATCGCGTCACTTCGCCAAGGTATCACTAAATAAGCAATTACCACCGTCACATTTTTTAAAAATATTTTGAAAACTTAAATAAAATCCCGTGACACCCTATCACGTTTTTAAAAATAAGATTTGAAAACCCGCTATTGGAGGGACAAAACCTCCCGGCCGGCGCCGTAACCCACGTCAACATCCGACGGTATACAACCAACAACACCAATAACAATATTATATATAAACAAAATTAAACCCCGGCCGATCCAAAATATGCTATTCTGTTTTTTATTTTTTTGGCAATTTGTGATTTTCACATGACTAATAATAATAATTTAACCCTATATAGTTGCAATAATATTGAACCGAAAATGAAAGCATACAAACTTACGTTGAGTTGATTGGTGGAGAAGCAGTTTTGAGGAGAGAGAAGAGTCCAAACTTGTACGGACGGTGAGGAGAAGCATATAAAAATTACCATGCCTATTTGTTAAATAACAAAATAGAAAAAAATCCAAAAAATAGTAAAAAATAGAAACAAAACCCAAAAAATCACGACCGGGACGGGGAGGGGTGCGCCTAAGCGTCCCGGAAATAAATCCTATTTTTTATTATTTTTTTTATTTTTTACGATTTTAATTATTTTTAATTTTTTAAAAAAATTAGTTAAATTTCCGAGGGAATACAATTTCCCTCGGAAGAGGTCCGAGGGAATCCGTTATCCCTCGGAATAATTCCGAGGGATATTATATTCCCTCAGAAATTTAATTAATTTTTTTAAAAAAATAATAAATAAAACCGAGGGAATCAAATATCCCTCGGTTTTCCGAGGGACTACTTCCCTCGGAAAACCACCCGTCGGACATCCCTCGGTTTTTCGTTCGGTAAATATGGCGGGAACATTTGGCGCACCTGA
>BMAC01000169.1:904797-971077 GCA_014905375.1 Phtheirospermum japonicum
ACACATTTTTTTTATTTTTTTTTCAAAAATTTTATTTTTTTAATTTTTTAATTTAATATCATTTTTTATTTTATTTGAGGTTTTATAAATTATTGTGAATGAGTTTGTAATTTTTTTAGATGACTTATTAGAAATAAAAATTATTATAATTTAATATTTATAGGAAATAAATATATTAATAATTATTTATATTATAAACGTGTACGAGCCGTGTCGTGTCCTATATTTTTAAAAATAAGCGTGTCCTCGTGTTCGAGTCGTGTGATGTCCCGTGTCCGTCTCCGTGTCGGTGCAACTTAGCTCCCAGTACTCCAACTTACAGAACCAAAAATTGTTTTCCTGCGGTTGCAATACAAGTATCTTGTATTCCAACCAAGTAACACATGTATGATTGCACAATTAATATTCCTTATTGACATTCCAATCACCGAGACAAAGACAGAATTCTTAGTTACAAGTTTCTTCCTTGGATTTCCTATTTAAGGAAACAACTATAGTGAAATAGGATGATCTTTCCTTGGATAAATGCTTAGCCATTTTGTTTGCATACATGTCAAAGACAGCATCCACAATTGAGCTCCCAAAGTGAGAGGCCAACATGGGCTCCATGAAAGACCGAACAGTACCAGCTACACGCTTCCCGCTCTTGTACGGGTCGAAAACCACATCATCATAAGTAGCATCCCACGGCACACGAACAACGTCCATCTTGGCCAACTTAAACGACCCTTCGCCGTTGATTATTGCCTCAACTTCCTGTAGACATGGCGTGTATTTTGGCACGTTGAATGAATACAAATCATCCTTCTTCACAAGACCCTGACAGAGGAATGAGGTTTCCTGTGAGCGTACTTGTCTACATATTTTATTGGTAGTGATATAAGATTTGGCGTTGGTTCATGTTACACTTATTAATTCATAAAATGCTACTATACAAAAAAAACATCATTATATTTACATGCATACATTACTACCGTATTAATTGAAATATTAAGTGATACAGAGAATCTCAATTGTTTTGAAGGAAGCAGAGCCGGCCTGAGGCAGGGAGGTCCCAATGGGCGACCGCCTACGGCCCCCAGAATTTGTCGGACCATATATATTATATATATTTTTTGTATTATTTTTTAATATATATAAATTAATAAATAATACAAGCAAATTGCTTTGTACGGTCCTGTAGGCTTGGCCTGGAAGGTGGTAGTTAGTAGTGCGGTGGGCACAAGCAAATTGCTTTGTACTTGGGAAACTAGGGAGTTTGAATATAATAAATTATCACCTGAGTAACCATGTCAGAAAGTGACTCAGCAAGCACTGTGAGAAGTTGGAACTCGTCTCTGGAAGAAGGGTCTAACGAACTTCTACCGATAAATGCCAAAACCATACGGCCACCGGATGTTATTTCCTCAGATCGCACGCTTAGAAACCTTGAGAAATCCTTTTGGAATTGCTTTGTGTATGCTTCACATACTTGCGGTGGGCTATTCGGCGCAATATATATGTTTTCCCTGTTATTCTTCCCAAGTCCTTCTGGAATCTACCAAGATTTTTATAAAGTTTTCATGATCACTACCTTAGATGTATGACAAATATCACCTATATATGTTAATTAGTGTCTAATAAACTAAAACTAAAATAAAAATACTTAATGATACATAATATATGTAAATATTGAAATCATAGAATTATATATGTACCTGGGAGAGCCAATGAACACTGAAAGAAGAGTAAGCAAAGTGTAGGCTGTTGGTCGGAAACAGCCTGCCATAGAAAGAAGCAGGCACGCCGTATACAAAGCACTCTATTTCCCTCTCTTTTCCATTCTCTCGACTGAAATCGGTCACCAATTTGAACAGATTGTTGAAGTCATTTTGTGGAAGATCACACAGAAGCACCTCAAGCTGAGGTGAGTTCTTAATAATAAGGTTGTCGTTTTTGCACAAGTCTCTAATGGTGTCCAGAACATGGGAGACCAGGAAAAGGGTGTTAGGCCCAGATGAGCAGCCCAAGTCTGCCAATTTCATGCATTTGGGGAACCCATTTTCGGTAAACATATCTTTCAGGGTTTCATCTAACACTGTCCATGTTTTTGATATCACCACTTTCTGCAAAATGATGTTAATAATAATGAATAACAGTTAATTAGCCCATGAATATATACGTATACATGATGGGTGTGTGTGTGTGTGTGTGTGTGAGAGAGAGGGAGATAGAACTGCAGGGCTTGAATTGTTGGCATAGCTCGTTTCACTGTCCCCGGCATTCATTTTAAGATTTTCTTTCAGCTCCATTTCTCAGTTGTGCTGTGCTGTTCGGCTAACTCCACTTCTGTTTATAGTGCCTTGTTAATAATTTTCCTCCCAAGTTTTATATAAAGATTTAAGGAATAGATGGCCTAATTACCCACAATTTTGCATTTTAGTCCGTAAGAAGGGGTGAAATAGGTAAGCGACATTTTATTACCCATTTTATTTTTAAAAATAACGGAAAAGGGTCATGCTAGCTTTTTAGCCCCAGAGAATTTTGAATATGGACCTTTTCTGATGATTTTTATAAGTTTTTTTTTTTACAAGTTAATAGCATTCTTCATTTGCAAATTTTGATAGGGCTAATTGCACAAGATATATTAAAAAAAAAAAAAAAAAGGACTAATTCATAGGGCTAGTGGGTTAATATAATTTGTCATCGTGCTGAAAATACACCACTTATTGTGGATCATCAATGCATGCAGATGTAAGAAGGGAATAGGAAAAACGAAAGAATAAGTCAATCCCAATTCACAAAGCATAATAGAGTTTGGTACACTAGGCCATGTTTTTAATTATGGCCTCATAATAGGGGTACTGGCAAATTGTGTTACGCTATGATATTCGTACTATTTCCAACTTATAGAGTGCCCTACGCTATATTCTATGACATCTTTTTCACAATGACCTTTTATTTTGTCACCCACCTTGACATGTGAAAAATACAAATTTGGCAATATAAAGGGAATTTGGTTAAGGGTACTAACGGCTTAATGTAAAGACTTCCAAGTTTTTGCTACGGCTGGTAGTTGCGGCACTGGTCGGCGACCTCGGTTGTGTCCGGGCACTTTCCGGCAGCAGATCGCCGGAGCAAGTGAGAGAATCTTGGGCTTGAAAGGGAACAATTTATTAGGAGGCAAGGGAAAAATAAATTCTGGGAATTCTATAGGATTAATTAATAGCATTATGCCATCTCCAATCATATCACTTTAAATTTTGCACTAAAAGGAATATTCCTTAAATATTTCAATCAAAAAACTATTTTATTAAAAACCAGTTTATTAATACAATATTTTAAATAAATATTTACTTAATTAATATTATTATATTTAGTATATACTATATTAAGTAGCTGGAAAAGCTATTTTAAATAATATGACATTGTTACTAAAGTAAATAATTTATTTATTATTAATATTATTAAAATTTTGGATAAGTGAAAAAATCAGAGTAAAGTATGAGACCAGCAAATTTCGCAAAATGTGTAAACTTTTGTACTGTATAAAAATGTTCACCAATAGTCACCACAAGAACACAAACCATCCACACAATGATGAAACCGGTTTCGATCCCTCATAACTATCTTCCTTCCCGTAATCTTCGAAATAAGCTTAATAACCGCATGACAATCATGACAAACCCGAAGATTCTTAACAATCTTAATCGTACTCCGCGGTTTCGTGCTAATAAGCCCGAAGGCAAGCGCGAGCTTCTCACTATGAACCTCGAGCGATCGCTCCTTCTCATTCTCCCCAATGTCATGCAAAACCCCATCTGTCTTAGAAACATACCCATTTTCCTTGACCCAATTATTCATTTTCTCCAACATCGAATAAATTTCTTTACTTCTCAGGTGCTTCATATCGCCCGCAAGAAATTCATGCACTTCGTTGTTCACTTCTACCGAACTACAACCCGGCTCCTTCTGGACCCCACTCTGTTTCATCATAGCCCTCATCCTCGCCACCCCGTCCCAATTTCCTGATTCGGCGTACATGTTCGACAGAAGAACGTACGTTCCCGAAGTGGCAACTCCACGTTCCAACAGAATTTCAACAATTTTCTCGCCTAAAACGATATTCTTGTGGAGTCTACACGCGCTAAGCAACGTTCCCCATAAAATGGGATCCGCGTAATCGCCTATGCTCCGGACGAGCTCGTATGCTTCGTCTAATTTTCCGGCCCGACCAAGAAGATTCACCATGCACCCATAATGCTCGATTTTCGGCTGAAAACCATAATTTTCCTTCATCGAATTGAAAAGGGCCCGGCCTTCGGAAACCAATCCGGCATGTGCACAAGCGCTTAAAATGCCGATAAAGGTTATGTTAGTTGGGTTGAGACCTCGTTCAGACATTTCATCGAACATCTTGAGTGCGTCTCGGGTAAACCCATGAATAGCATAAGCCCCTATCATAGCGTTGTACACAACAACATCTTTGGATTTAATCCCATCGAACACTAACTGGGCATCCTCTAAACTTCCACATTTGCTATACATGTCGATCAGAGCTGACCCGACGTGAGCATTAATAGAAGTTGTGTTATATCCGAGGTAAGAATGGGCCCACCGGCCCGATTCCAACGCTCCGACCTGACCACAAGCAGAAAACACTGCTAACATAGTTGCTTCGTTAGGTTTCAACCTGGTTGATTTCATCATCCGGTTAAAGAGAACCAAAGCTTCGTTCGGGTGACCGTGTTGTGCATACCCACCAATCATAACGTTCCAGCTCACCACATCCCTATCCTCGATCGCGTCGAATAAAACCCTCGCCTCGTCAACATCCCCGTTCTTCATGTACCCAGTGATCATCGCTGTTAATGAAACAAGGTTTCTCTCGGGCATTTTGTCGAACACGTTACGTGCGGACACGATATCTCCGGCTCTTGAGTAGACATCAACGAGCGCGGTTCGGACATAAGTGTTCGATTCGATCCCGAGCTTAAGGGCATGGCAATGAAGGGCATTTATGGAATTTGACGTACAAGCCTTGAGGATGGTGGATAGCGTGAATGCGTTGGGGTCCACTTTATCGGTTAGCATTTGAATGTAAAAATGAAGGGCTTGCTCATGCAGATTGTTTATGATGTGGCCGTGGATAATGGCGGTGTACAAGTAAACATTAGGGTTTTGGGTGCGATTAAAGAGGGATACGGAGTGTTTGACGTGTCCGAGGGAAGAATATGAACGGAGGAGCTTGAAATTTAGAACATGGTCGCTTTGTAGGCCACGGCGGATGAGAAATGCGTGGACTTGGCTGAGATGTTTGATGGTTTTGGTTTTATCTATAAGGGATGCGAGATTATCGCGATTTTGGTATTGGGTTTTGTTGGTGGTGATGGAGAAGTGTGTTGGCGGTGCGGCGGCGAAAGGAGAAATTGAGGACATGGGTTTTTTTAGTGTAACATGTCAGAAGCTATGTTCTTCTACAAGGAAAATAAAAAACACTCTTTCAGACATTTCATCGAACACCTTAGACTCAAGATAGTGCAGCTCAAAAACTTGGCCGTGTATTTGGTGGTGGGTCATCAAAAGTCTGTTTGCATTTGCTTGCAGTTTCTCAGTAACTAATCAAAATGAAGCGTAATAATACCACAGGGATACAGAATCACCACCAATTCGCAGGCCGTAAATTATATTTATCCAACAAAAGAAAGACTGTCAAGACAATGAATGTGCCTACAATCAAAACTCAGCTCCAAGAACAATTAGTGTTGCGAGATGCTCTAAGTATTAACTGATAACACGACCAAAAAATCTACAATAAATAGAAATTATATTTTTCTTACTTTTTTTTTTCAATTCATTTACTTGATATAAAATTTCTTTGTAATTGAGAAATTGGAAATTTTATTTCTATTTGATATTATTGTTCTGAAAATGTATTTTAATTGAAATATAGTTTTGAAAATGTATTTTGAAATCTTAATGCATTGAATTAAGACATTTTAGAACTTATAAAAGTTTTGAGTGTAAAAGGAAAAGTATAAGTAGAAGATATAAAAGAAAGACGAAGGAGACGGTAGAAATTAGGATGTCTTATTCATCAAATACTTTTATATAGGATATCAATACATGTTTTCATAATATATAAAGATAACAAATACATAAATTATCCTTCATCAGTTATTTATTGACGAAGGCACACTAATTGTATTTTTCCTTCAACACTCCCCTCTTTGCCAAGTCAAATGGTGAAATGGTGTTTTATTGTGGTCTCGTTAAAACCTTGTCAAGTAACAAAACCCAATGGGGAAAATAAAACTTGGTTGAAGGAAAAAGAGTACAACACACCTATGTTGAAACTCCCACTAGAGGTGTTAATTAGGTTAAGGTTAACCGCTTAATCGGTGGTTAATAACCAGTTACGGTTAACCGTTGACCGTCGGTTTCGGTTAAAACCGTAACCGTCAACCGGCCACTGACGGTTAGGTTACGGTTAAGGTTAACCTCTAACCGTAACCGGCGGTTATAACCGCCGATTAACCGAAGTTTAAAAAAAAAAAAAAGAATTCTGGCGGTTTAATCGACGGTTAAACCGGTTAATTGGCGAGTTTAACCGATGGTTAACCAGCGGTTAAACCGGTTAAACGGCTAATTTTTCAAATTTTATTTAAATTTAAAAATATATATATAATCGCCGGTTAACCACCGGTTCGGTTAACCACACATAACCGTAACCTTAACCGGTTCACGGCCGGTTAGGTTACGGTTAAGCGCCGGCCGGTTAATTTAACCGTCGGTTAATTAACCACCGGTTAATAACCGAATTAACACCCCTAACTCCCCCTAAAGTGTACACCTCTATCTGATATGTACATCTATCAAGAGATTTTTAAAAGTCTCCACTTTCTCGATTTACTTGATTCTTGAGAAAGTGCATAGTTATTAGTTGTAGAAGAATTGTGGTGATATTACTTGTATTATCACATTTTCTTCAATGATAGAGTTCAAGCCACTATCATCAGATATATGAATGATCATAACATTTATCGTAGATACTCACGAACTACTACATGTATGATAATGATCTCTTTACATGGATCGAATGAGTAACCAACACCAACGATATTATTTGGTGTTTCACAGTAGGAACTAAACTCAACATTTTCTATAGGGATTACAAGACCATCTGCAGTCCCAATTATATTTATGAATGGGAAAAATAAACTCGCGTCAATGGTTTCTTTTAGGTATCAAATTACATTTTGATTCCATTCCAGTGACATTGCGTTTTTTTGAGTTAAATCAAGATAACATTTTTGAAAATTTAATATTTGGTCAAGTGTATTAGTAATGGTAGAATAATGCGCATATTGTACGTAGGTGGAGAATTTCAGCTCCCACCAGTTCTTCGTCATTCCATTGACGAAATTGATATTTTCTTATATCATCACTTTGATCAATTATAGGAGTGCTTACATATTGCACTTATCCATATTTAATTGCCTGATCATCTTTTGGATATATGCAAACTATAGAATTTAGTATTCCACAAACTCGGTTTTAGTTTAAAGCCTTAACATGACCGAGTTTTCCCATGGTTCATTATCTCAAATTAAATTTTTAAATAACTAGCGATATCCCTTATTTCATTAAGATTGTATATTATGTTCCTTTCTTTTTTCTTAAAAAGTTACTCCCAGATACATGGCCTCATCGACATATACAATTATAATCGCAAATTTGAAACTTATTTTCTTTATAAATATGTAAGGGCATAGATTATTTTTTCCCAATCAAGTAGTCACTCAGACGGTTATACCACATCCGTCTGTATTATTTCAATCCATAAAGTGAGTGTTTTAATTTAATTGCAAATGCACTCTGTGGCTTAGAGTCACTTGCCTTGGTAATGAAAGGCCAGCAAACACTTTCGTATATATCTCTAAATTACGATTCCCATAGAGATATGATGTAACCACAAGTATAAGCTGCATTCTTAGCTCTTTGGAATTATAACATATATTATGGGAGAGTACATATCCCCATAGTCAGTTTCAGGGCGTTTGAGAAACTTTGTACTTCAAGTATAGATTTGCATCTCATGACTTTATTTTTCTCATTTCGCTTTCTAACAAAACTTTGTTTATGTCCTACAGGCTTTACACTTGGTGAGGTTAGCCCTACCAAACCAAATACCTGCCTTGTTGTCAGTGAATTTAGTTCTACCTGGATTGATTCTTTACATTTATGCAATTTGCTCTATATTGATATTTCAATAGAGTGTGGTTCGATACTATTGTGCTCTATGATTCCTTGAGCAACAATGCATATATCATCAATGTGTGTAGAAGATCTTTCCATCAACTCATATAAACTCATATTGTACATTTAGATTTCTTTATTCTCTGAAATCATATTAAACTTTGGAGCGTCCTCCAGTAATGATTCATGGACATAATTATAATCAGAGATAATCTCATGAGAGTCATTATATTCATTGATGATCAATTGAAGTTGTGCCATACATGCCCTCTTATTCCTTGGGCGAGTATTGATCGAACCAGGTGACCTCCCCCTGTTCTTTTTGGGAGTCACGACCTCAACCACACCTCCACTAAGTAAGGTTGCAATGTCTTAATTTGCGACATTGTTCCCTTTATGAGAACTTTTAACCTTGCAGACACATTTGCAACTTGTATATATATGATCTCGTCACTTTAGAAATTGAGTCTTCTATACTTTGAAAAGCAATTGCTCACTTTACTTTTCTTTCATGTTACATTGTGAAATGCGGGGATCATAATGAGACATAGTATGAAACTATTCATGTCGTTCCATTAGAAAATACTTTTTCTTATCTCCCCCTAACGACGGGAATACTGTCTCATTAGAGTGACAAACTCGCTAATTTAGCGATAAAGAGATTGTCTCTCAAAGGTTTCAAATAGCGGATGACTATTAGAGATTCATATCCAATATAAATACTTAATCGTCATTAGAAACCCATATGAATGCGTTTTGGGGGCGCAATAGGCACATATACTGCTTAATCAAATATGCGTAGATATGAATTATCAGGCTTATATCCAGTTACCAACTGGTACGCAAAATATCTGGTTAGCAGAGTTTCATAAACGAATAAGTAAGAGTTGCGTGCAATATTGCATAACCCAGTTCAAAGACAAATGAGTGCGCATAAATATTGTCTTAGTCACCATCTATATTCTTTGTGATGGTGTCTTCTTTGAGACCTTATTGTATATGCACATTAGGGTATAAGATCCAGTACATCGATCTTTATTAAAATACAATAGACATCAAGTACTTTTGATGTAAACTCTCTAACATTATGAGATTGGGTGCTTTATAAGGGTGGTGAGTCCTCAATTATATTAAATGTGCTAGAAGTTTTGCAAATGCAACATTTTTATGGACAATACGTGTTGAAGTATCGACCAAAACTATAAAATACTTGAATGATCTGCATTTTGAATGGTCATGTCCACATGTATCACTAATTATCAATTATAAGAATGAAATATTATACTTTGTATCTTTAGAAAATGCAGGTCTCAATCATACAATTTTGCTAATAAACAAGTTTTGAGAAAATGAGTGATGTATCTTTGAGATATGAATGTATGTAGTGCTCCTAGTACTTTAGAATGCACTAGCTATAATTGAACAGCATTAGTTCGATACTATATTGTGCATCAAATTTCTATCTCATTTTATGTTTCACTCAAAATAAAAGATGTTCATTTCAATTTCTTATAATATGGATCAACATATCACGATGACCAAAGAATCCATGTCAGTCGTGTCAAAACTTGAATGAGCCATTATCCAAAAGTTCTTTGTTGGTTATAACTTATGATTCAATAATCAAAAAAAAGTAAAGTAAAATTACTAGATTGACTCTAAAACGTGCTTTCTTCCACATAAATTAAAAGTATAGTTCAATTCTCATAATGTACTTCTTAGTGATAATCAGCAACACGAATATCATCAAACTTAATAAGGTTCATTCGCTCTTGGTCCATAATGAGCTTTTATGACTTTAATCAATGTGCCACCAGGCCTCAAAATTTTGTCACATATAAATATCAATTAAGTGAATAATTGTCTATTTCTCGACAAATTCTCACATTCCTCCAGAGATGAATGAAATACTTTTCATTCTAATATTTTACATTATTTACTAGATATGTTACATTATATCTAATAATTTTCTCATGAACCTTGTATGTGAATGTGTGGTAAATAAATTCAAGTACATTCAATGCTTTAGAATGAAATACAAAATTTACCAACAAGCAAAAAATAATTAAATCAGGCCATATAATATAAATCTAACTCAAAATAAATTTCAAAACTAAATACAATAGTCTAATGTGAATGATTGATTATATTTTCATCAATCAAAATAGAGGATATCTATTGACTAAGAAAAGTTATTGGGGGAACCTCCATGACTTCTACCATGACCAATAAATATCACGAACTCTTACATATCTTACCTTGTGGTTCATTATTCCCACATAGGTGGGGATCAACATGTCTTTTTCCCTTTACATTGAGGTTATTTTCACTATTCAAATCGATCATGGTTAGCCTCAAGAAATTTCTTTACCCAGAGGTCTAACATTGGTATTATGAATAATAATGTCATGTCTCTTAACGACTCACTATCATAATTAATATTATACAAGTGCATCAGTATGTTTGCTCAAGTGGAAAAAAGTAGAGTGAGATCGTATCTCTCAATTTATTATTGTCATTTAAAGTGACTTTCTTTTTCACATATGGTAAGACATGTTTTTAGTCGCAACATATCAAAGTCATTGACCCTTTTTAACAAGCAAACCAATTTCTTTTCACTAAATTTTTAGGTTTGGAAGTAGTGTTTCATAAGATTCTCAAAATATTTTAGAGTACATCCAGAATTTATTGAGATTTTGAAACTACATATACTTCCAATATAAGAGTTGGGGTCAATATGAATTCTCAAGTTCATAAGAGAATTGACTTTGACTAAGTTTGATGATTCTTTGTCAATTAGGGGTTGATGGGTGATATTATTGTGAAATTGTAGTTATTCTAGTTTTCACATCAAACGAATAATGGTAGTACTCAATTTCTTTGGAGTATATTAAATTGTATTTAGATTGAGTTAGTTTAATCAATTTCTTTAGATAATGAATTTGAAGTATGTCATAATCTTTCTTTGATATCATGTGAATATACTTTATCACAAGACTTATTTATACAATTTTAAGTATGTCATAATCTTTCTTTGATATCATGTGAATATACTTTATCACAAGACTTATTTACACAATTCTTTATCGTTCATGAACTTTCATTATCATGAAAATATTCAAATATACAATCAATGATACATACATTGAAAGTAGCTTATAAAATCAACTTGAAAATCACCAACATACATGAATCTATCAATTCATCAAAATTCAAGATCAACATAATCTATCAATTCATCGAATGTTACTGTGGGCGGGAGACCTGCTATAAATTCTTTGTAGTGGTAAGGTTACCATTATGGATGTAAATGAGTCGAGACACTCATGAGAAACTCGTTAAAAGCTCGGCTCGAACTCGATATTGACTAAACTAGAACCGGCTCGATCTCGACTTGATTTTAAAATAAAACAAGTTCAAGCCTCATTTCTATTGACTTAATGGCTCGAGCCAGCTCGAGTCTATCTATCTATCTATCTATCTATCTATCCATCTATCCATCTATCCATCTATCTATCTATCTATCTGGTATGACCTAATCTTATCCGACCTGAAGAGATGTTAAGCCTCGAGACAGCTCGGGTAAGACGAGTTAGGACGAGCCGAACCTGTGCATTGCACCGTAAAACAGAGAGGGTCGGGAAAAGACAGGTTGAGCTGAATTTATGTAAATAGTTCAGGAAGGACTTCCCAGACCTGATCTCAATTCCTGGATGAGGTTTTATCATGATCAGGTCACGAATGCGTAGGAGTTTGTGACTAGGCTCGAGGAGCTCTACTCGTCCAAAAGGGATAACCTGATTTGATCGTCCAAAAGGGATAACTTGCTCGGGTAGTCTAAATAACCGTCTGAGATTCGCGGGCCTATTTCCAGGATCTGAAAGAGGCCCCTAACTAACTTGGGTTATAAATATCCCAGTCAAGAGAGGCAGAGGTATCACATTCATTTTACACTCATTTTTACTTATATTCCTAAAGCGCTTAACTGATTTAAGCATTAGAGAGGATTCCACCGGAATTCCTCCGGTGATCCTTTCTAACTTGTTTCAGTGAACAGGTCAGACAGTTCAGTAAAGGAGAGCTAGTTGGCCCTCGAGTAATTATTTTCCAGGCAGAACAATTGACGTCGTTTGTGGGAATAGGCGTGACCGGCTTAAGACGTGAGGAAAAATCGATGGAAACGAACGAGCTTCGATGGAATCTGGTGGCGGAGTTAGGTGGCACGCCAAGCTCCGCCACACTAACGGCGGCTCCAGGGGTAACATAGCCACCAGCCACTGATTAGCACGTAATTGTCTTGATTTTAGTTTGTATTTTAATTGTTTTTTCTTATTATTTTTGGTATAAGTTGGATAGATTTAGCTTAATTTCATATATTTAGACTTCCAACTTATTTTACCGCTTTTTGATCTAGATTGATGCAAATAAGTGATTATTTGTGATTTTTCACTTTATAGCTAAGTAACCGGAAGAGTTCAGCATGTTAAAGATGAATTATGATGATCGAGATTCAAAGATCGAGCTTTCCGGTGAAGAAGTAGCAAGAATTGAAGCTGACACACTTTCTAGAAGGGTTATGCTGCTTGAACCGTTGTCGTTGAGGCTAACGGTTACACTTAGCGGTCACTCCAACCGTTAGCTGTTACCGCTAACCTTAACGGTTACTGACAACCGATGGTTAACGATTCAGAGTGCTGAATTCAAGAGCTAACGGTAACTTTCTATAACGGTTGCCTTATAACCGTTGTCGTCAGCCCGAAATGCAAAATAAAAGCAGCTAACGGTTGCTGCTACAGGTTGCACCAACCATTAGATAGTAACCGTTAGCGGGCCCAGGAAGCCCAGAACAAATTTTTCGGCCCAGTTCGCGGAAAAATCTATAAATACCCGCCTTAATCCGAATTTCGAGCATGTAGGTCTGTGTGTGCGTGTGCTAACCCTAAAAACAGAGAGTCTCCTAGGGTTTCGGAGACGGAAAACAACAACGAAACGCGACGATCAAGGAGCAACCAAGAATCGARGACGACGAGTTCTCGAAGCCATTAGACGACGATTCATCCGTAGAAGTCCAGTCCGCTGCGTTCACTCTTCGGAATAGCCGAAGATCTTTCAATTTCCAGTAGCTTAAACGAGTACTTTGAACTTTCACTTAGTTTTTTTAGTTTTAATCATTAGTTTTCAAGTTTTAGAATATTAGTTTTTTCATGTTCGTATCGTTTGCTTCGTTTGGATTCACTGAACGAATTTAGTTATTTAATCTCAGTTTATTTTCAGTCTTGTATGCTTATTATTGGTAGTTTAATATTCTGCTGGTTGGAGATTAGTTTATGCATGCAATTCATGTTAGTTTCTGTCAACAGTTAGTGTTAACCGTTGCTGTTAACCGTTACTGTTAATGGTTGGACCAACAGTTCGCGCTAAGGGTTGCAAGCAGTAACAGTTAGCGCTAAGGGTTACAACAGTTAGTAGTTTACTATTTGAATGGTTAGTTTAAATTGCTGAATCTGAATTGCTTTTGAGTTATTAAATTAGTTTCTGATTGTTTAGTTTAAGTTATTAGTTAGTTAATTAATCTAATTTTAGTTAATTTATCTTTTTTTAAATTATGTATTTGCTATTTAAATTCGTAGTTAATTATCATCATCAAAAACCCCCCTTATTTGTATGTGTTATTTGAAATTGAACAAAACTATTTAAAGATTCCGATTGTATGTTCCTCGAGAGACGACTCGAGTCAATTTTCCAACCTACGCGTGACCCCGTTCTCTTGCGGGCAAGCTTTTGAATTTTTGACACATTTTCATAAGTAGGCAACCAAAAAGTTTGAATCAAAATTTTGGCGCCGTTGCCGGGGAACAAAACAAAGGTTTCAAAAATATGTTTGTTCATTTTTATTATAGTCGTTTATTTGTATAACTGTTTCTCTAGTCGATGCATTTAATTTGTTGTTGAGTTCATGCAAGGTCGTAGATCGCTTAGGCTAGAACTTGCACCCTTCATCGACAACGTTCATCGTTCAAATCAAGTGAGACCACCTCACTCATCCACAAGTGAATCGTCTGCCACGACTGATTTTATTTGTGATCCGATTCCGGAAACGATGTTGCGACTAGACAACCATGCCCAAAACAACGAGGACGATCAACCACCAAGGCATCCACCCGTGTAACAAAGAAATGGGTACCGGAGTGAGCCAATTCGTCCCGACGGACCGGTACAACCTCAAGAATACTGGAAAAATATTCAACGAAACGTGATAGGCCAAAATGACGGCCAAAGAAGGGGAGATAGGAATCGCTACCGCCACATTCCGGACGACTATTCCGAGAGATCTTACCATGGAGAAGAGCGGGTCATTGACTGGCTTGAAAATGACGATTACCATGAGAGAAACGAATACACAAGGCCAAATAACCAAGAGAGATACCAGCGGGAGGTGCGCGAACCAAGGCAAAGAGAGTTCATAACTCCTCAAGTGGGTCCCTATAGCTCTGCCATTGTGTTGGGAAGAACTGCAAGAGACTTCGAGTTGAAACCTCATATCACCAACAACCTCCCGACATTTCACGGCCTCGCCAACGAAGATCCATTGACCTTCCTAAAGGATTTCTATGCCGAAGTTAGTAGGATTCCATCTCCGGGGCTTCATCACGAAGACCTTCAAATGGTGTGTTTTTTGAGTTGCATGAAGGATAAAGCCAAGTCTTGGCTACTATCACTGGAACCGAGATCTCTGATCGATTGGCCCATGGTTAGTGACAAATTCATTAATCAGTACTACTCAGCTCATACGACGGGCCACATAAGGAGACAAATAGCCAATTTTGTCCAGCAAGACGGGGAGCTGTTTCACGGGCGTGGGAACGTTTCAAATCTCTATTGCAAGCTTGCCCACATCATCACAACTCTTCGGGAATGGTAAATCAACTTTTCTACGAAGGGCTTTTGGATTCTTACAAAAATAACGTAGAAGTAGTTGCTGGGGGAGACTTTGGAAACTTGACAGCGACGAAAGCCAAGCAACTGTTTGAGAGGATGAGCGAGAAATCGAGACAAACTAATTCTCGACCACGAACGATTATGACCAAAGAAGCCTCTGAGATGCCAAACGAGAGAGACATTAAGTTCGAAGAGATGGCCAAAGAGTTGGCCGCCCTAAAAGCAGAGATGGCAAGATCGAAGAAGACTGTGGAGTTATGTGCACGATGTGGATTGCAAGGACATGTAGCGAGCGTATGCACAACCGTGTTTGATAAAGTGGAAGAAACGAAGGTCAAGGCTATTCAAAATTTCCAACCTCAACCTCCAGCGGGAAACACATATCATCCAGGACCTCCCAATCATCCAAACTTCACATATGGCCCCAGACAAGAGCCTGCACCTGTGCAAACAAATGATCAACTTTTAGTATGTCAACAAAGTCAAGTGGCGGAGACTGTACGAAATAGAGAAGGACTCACGCAATTAACTTCACAAGTGAATAAGCAAATTACGGATCTCAATGCAAAATTCGAGTCACGGTTTGATGAACTAGTCAAGGCTGTACAGCAAGGTCATGAGCTTGTTAAGGCTGTGCAGAAAGGGCAGCAGCATTCAGATATGATTATAGGACAATTGTCCACGACTGTAGCAACATTGTCGAAGGAGAAAAATAAGTTTTCGAGCCAAACGGAACACGCCTCAGCTATTCATGTGCTGAGAAGTGGAAAGGAGGTCGATAATGGCATAGAGTTAGAAAAGGAAGACGACACGGAAAAGGCCGAGACCCAACTGCAAGTAGATGCAACCAAACTGGCCGATCTCATGCATAAATCGACCAATCCATATGTGCCGGGAGCGTTGAAAAGAAGGAACAATTCGGCAACTGACCACCCAAAGAAGTTGACTAGTTATGATCATGTCCCCTTCCCAAGTCGTCTACGCCCCGCCAAAGAAAACAAAAAGTTCATGGAACTTTACAATTTATTGAAGAATGTTAATATCAACCTTCCCCTGCTAGATGTGATTAAAACGATGCCCGCATTTGTTAAATTTTTCAAGGAACTAGCATCACGAGAAAGGCGCTTGGCAGCAACCCAACATGTGGCATTAACAAAAGAAGTCAGCGCGATAATCAAGAAACCATTACCACCCAAGGAAAAGGATCCCGGAAGTTTTTGTATTACTATTTCTCCTGGGAATGGACAAACCGCAAAGGGGATGCTCGATCTTGGCGCTGGCATTGATTTGATGCCGTATTCTTTATTCAAAGAATTCGATCTTGGGGCATCGAAGCCTACCACCATGCGCCTACAATTGGCTGATCGGTCGATTCGGCAGCCTCTGGGTATTGTTGAAAATGTTTTGGTGCAGGTTGGTGAGCTGGTTGTTCCTGTTGATTTTGTGATTTTAGATGTTGGTGAAGTACCAAGCGGAAGCAAGGAGCATACCATCTTGTTGGGACGTCCATTTATGTTAACTACGCATACTCGCATAGATGTGAACAAAGGACGAATGACCATGTCCGTCTTAGGCGAGACAGTGACGTTTTCACTTCGAGACATCCATAACACCCCTTCATCATATATGCGAGATGAGTGCTCATTTGTAGATCTAATCGATTCTTGCGTCCATGATCTCCAAAGCATTACCACTATAGAAAAGTCTGACGTCGGGGACGATGAGGAGCATTTGAGTGGAGAGGAATTGATTGAATTGTTGGGAATTGATATAGGAGAAATCATAGATGGAATTGCTGGTTGTCGTGCTGCATTGCGCAAAGAGAGCGATGCACCAAAGATCAAGCCAAAAGTGGAGTTGAAAACACCACAAACTCGTGTGGAGTACGTTTCCCTTGACCCCTACAACAATTTCAAACGTGCAAGGAACAAAGGAGAGGCATACAATAGCAAGGATTGGACGACAAAGAAGAAGAAGTCGAGCGAGGTCTATGGCAAGAAGTTCAAGGTTGGTCAACTAGTGCTATATAATTCCAATCGTAAGTTTGATCCAACCAATTTCAAGGCCGAATGGAGTGGACCATTTATGATAATGGAAATGGATGAGTACGGAGTTGCCACTCTATACGATGAGAGTAAAAAGTCAAAATTCCAAGTCCACAAGCATAGACTCAAACCTTTCTACGAGAAACGTGGGCTGAATCGCGATCGTGATAAAGAAAAATTAGTGGAGCCCCCACGGGCTAAAACTTAATCACGTGGAATCGCGTTGAGCTGTCGATGTTAAACAAGCGCTTCTTGGGAGGCAACCCAAGCGTTCGTTAGTTTTCATTTTCTTTTCTTTAATTTTCTTTTGATTTTTATTTTATTTTATTTTTGTCTTTTTATTGTGTCAATTGTCGTGGTACGTTTATGTGTGCGTTAATATGCAGAAATTTCGAAAACTCGTTGAACAGGACATTTAGCGGATACATAGCGGTAATAGCTACCGCTAGTCGCTACCGCTGAACCAGACCGTTAACAATCACCGCTACCGCTAGCCGCAGCAACCAGGGATAACGATATATACTAACGCTGGGTAGCAACCGCTAATAGCTACCGTTAGTTGGAAAAGGAGGCAGATTTTTGACCTTAAAACAGAGAACGTAGCGGTATGGTTAACGGTAACACCTAACCGCTGCGTGTTGTCGCTATTCGCGTCTGCCGTCCAATTTTTACAAAATTCGTTTTCACCAACCGAGGTCGCAATCTGACCCAATCTAGCCGCAATCCGACAACCTTTTGATGAGCTGCAATCCAGCCATTTCCGGCATTGAACCGCAATCCGGTCGCTTCAAATCCCGAACGATGTGCCACCGGGCACTTGCGCGACGCAATTGATTACACTCTTATCTTTTCCTTTTCTTTTTCTTAAAAAAAATTGAAAAATTCAAAATTCCAAAAATATTAGTTAGTTGCTTTTATTATTTATTTTGTAGGTTTTTCTTATTCAAGACATCCAATCATGAGTTCAAGACGAGGAATTATTGCACAAGTACTTTTGGAGAAGCTCAACTATCGATTTTTCAGGGATGTTTTTCTTATCTCCCTTGCGCTTATTTTCTTTATATTTATGGCAACCAGGAGTTTGCCACATTTTTTTTGAGGAGGGGATGGTTGAGTTGTGATTTATAACTGAAAATTGTGCAAAATTTAAAATGTCAAATTTTTGTGATTTGTCTTAGCTAATATTTTACGTGATTGATTGCTATTTCTGCGCTGAATTYTGTTTGTATGGCTTGCCTGTCGAAGTTAGCTAAGTATGATTTGAGGTTCTAGTCTTTTGAGCGTGCATAAGRGCATAAATTTTTCTCGATTTATTATTTATATATTGTAAAATGGTACTTGGACGCATTTGATTTCACAAAACTTTAAAAGCAGCGTCAATTCAAAACWTTTTCATGCAAAAAGCCTGTGAGTAGCRTGAGTGATTATCATCATTMCATGTACTTGAATGAGTTTTGATTTGAGATCTCTTTGAAACCGCTGTGTGTAGTTGACTTTGAAAATGAGGTTAAGGCACATATATAAACCCTATTCCGGCCATATCCATATGTTTTTAGCCACTATAAATTCCGAATGAGCCCCTCATAGCCAAATAGTCCATGCATATAGCCATGAGTATTTTTGAGTCGACCCCTACAACCCATTAAAAGCGTGGGGTAGGAGTTCGTTATTTTTATTGGTTATTAGAGTTTTGGAATTTTTATTAGGAATTTATGATTTTATGAATTTTTGTAATAAAAGACCACCACCCGAAAAAGAAAAAAAATGACCCCATAAAAAATTATAATAAGGGGGAAATAAATAAATAAAAAAGAGAAGAAGAAAAAGAAGGATGGTGAGTCTAGTTGAATTTGTGTTAGTCAATGCCTACGCGCTAATTAAGGCTTGTGTTTTATTTTTAATTTTCTTATGAAGTCTAATGTTTAGAAGGCAAGAGTTGTGTAAGAAGCGTGTTATAAGCTTCAATTGTTTAAGTGGTTTGAGCGACAAGCCGGTTTTACAGTTTGCGAGTTGAAAAATAGCCTAAATCTTAAGGCTACGTTATGAGTGATTAGTGAGGTTTTTCTTTTGAACGAGGTGAAGCAACTTGCTTCGTGATTAGATTAGGTTGAGTGAGTTATTTAGCCACACGACTTATATTCCATACCCGTCCAAAGAGCCTTACATTACAACCCGAAAAGACCTTTTCCGATTCTTAGTTTGATAACACACTTAATTTGCGATTGAAAAGAGATTGATTTTCGGTTCTTGTTTATTTTACTTGCATTTGTATGATTTGAGCGTATACATGTCCCATACAGAAAATACTTGAGTGCTTTGAGCGGACACCCTATATATTACCCTCTTATGAGAATGCATGAATTTGATTTTGGAGTGACAATGTAATAAGGGTGGAGTGTTTGACGTTGCGTGACTAGTGCCTATATTTTCAAAATTATCTATGTAGCAACGCACGACTCATTACTCGAACTTATTTTCTTTCTAAGTTACACTTTGAATCTAACGTCTGTTCGAGGACGAACAAACAAATAAAGCGTGGGGTAGTTGATTAGCACATAATTGTCTTGATTTTAGTTTGTATTTTAATTGCTTTTTCTTATTATTTTTGGTATAAGTTGGATAGATTTAGCTTAATTTCATATATTTAGACTTCCAACTTATTTTACCGCTTTTTGATCTAGATTGATGCAAATAAGTGATTATTTGTGATTTTTCACTTTATAGCTAAGTAACCGAAAGATTTCAGCATGTTAGAGATGAATTATGATGATCGAGATTCAAAAATCGAGCTTTCCGGTGAAAAAGTAGCAAGAATTGAAGCTGACAGAATTTCTAGAACGGTTATGATGCTGAAACCGTTGTCGTTGAAGCTAACGGTTACACTTAGCGGTCACTCCAACCGTTAGTTGTTACCGCTAACCTTAACGGTTACTGAGAACCGATGTTAACGGTTAGAATGCTGAATTCAGAGCTAACGGTAACTTTCCAGAACGGTTTCCATACAACCGTTGTCGTCTGCCAGAAATGCAAAAAAAATATATATACCTAACGGTTGCACCAACTGTTAGCGGGCCCAGGAAGCCCAGAAACAGATTTTTCGGCCCATTTCATGGAAAAAAACCTATAAATACCCTTCTTAATCTGAATTTCGAGCATCTAGGTCTGTGTGTGCGTGTGCTAACCCTAAAAACAGAGAGTATCCTAGGGTTTCGGAGACGGAAAACAACAACGAGACGCGACGATCAAGGAGCAACCAAGAATCGACGACGACGAGTTCTCGACCTCCTTAGGGGACCAAAAAGCTTGAATCAGCCACAAGCAAACAAGGCACATCACAACCTCCTTAGGGGACTTCTTCACACAGAGACGATAGATCCGTGCATGATTCCTTTTTATAGCAGATATCGAACCTCATCGGAAAAGCGGTGGCGGAAGTTGTGGAGAAAATTTTTGCAGAAATCTCGCCTACTCATCCCAAAACGGGTCAGCCACCAGAAACAGAAACAGCCAGAACTCCTTAATGCACGACCAGAGCCCCTGCCCGTGAAGAAGAGGAGAGCTCTTTTGGCTCGGATACTGATACCTCGAGCAAGAGTAACCCGGATCTCACTCAGCAAATGCAGAACTTGAAAAAGGAGGTCAGGGAAGTCAAACAAAAGATGGCGGGTAACGTGGTAGGACAGATGCGGCAAAGCACTTCATTTACAGAGAACGTCATGATGGACGACCTTCAGCCTCTTACCGATCTCTCGGCTTTGAATACAACGGAACGATAAATCCTTGGGATCACTTGTGCCGTTTTGAGAATACGGCCACTCTGCATAAATTCTCAGACGCCGTTATGTGCCGGGTCTTCCCTACGACTTTCATTAAATTAGCCCAACTCTGGTTTTTCCAGTTACCACCCCAATCTATAAGCAATTTTGATGAATTCAGCTCAGCGTTTCTACACCAGTTCACTAGCTACAGGAAGTACCAGGAAATGTCGTTAGAATTGTTTAGCCTAAATAAAAAGGAAGGAGAAGGTCCACGAGGGTATATCAAGCATTTTACGGACGCTAAGATGAAGGTACCATCAGCATGAGAAGAGATCTTGATTAACGCTCTGGCTCAAGGGCTAAGGAGGGGAGAATTCTTCTAGTCGTTGGTGGTTAAACTAGCGCAGACGTTTGGCGAGCTTCTAACACGAGCAGAAAAATGCATCCATTTGGAAGAAGCCTTGAGACTGAAAGATGATGGAGATAGGCTTAGAGAGCGAGTTGATAAAGACGAAAAGGCGCAAGTTAAGAAGCCCAGAACTGACCTGGTTGGAGGACGCCCCAGATTTGATCGGTGCACCTCTTCACCATGATTTCATTAATGGCGACATTGTCGAAATAGAAGAGAAATTGTTGGATAGCGTCGATGAAGCATGGGGTTATTGTTTGGTAGGCCATTTTGATGCAAAATTCCCAGGGAAGCAGGTGATAGATAAATTATGCGTCTTTTAGAATGTACCTTACAAGTTTTTTACTCACGATACAAATTAGCTTGTCTTTAAATTCCAAAATGAAGAGCATCGTGAGCATGTGTTGATAGGGGGTCCGTATACTATATTTAGGAGAACATTGAAGCTAACCCGTTTGCCTTTGTGCTTTGAATTTGATAGATATTCCCCCAATTTCTTCCCGGTTTAGATTAAAATGCCTGGGCTGCCACTTGATTGCTGGAATCCCAAAATTATGACCAAGATAGCTCCGAAAGTTGGGAAAACCATATCAATCGACATGTTTACCAATAAGCGGGAACGTGTTTCTTATGCGCGGGTTTTAGTAGAAGTTGAAGCTATAATTGGCTTATTTTTCTCTGTGCAAATTAAATTGCCGAGAGGCATTCGACATTAGGACATCGTCTATTACTATATTCTGAATATTTGCGAAACATGTGGTAATTTAGGACACTCTACCCAGGATTGTCTGATGACAAGGGTAGATACAAGCCGACATTTTTCTCGCCAAAAGAAACTTGAACAAGAGGATACTATGCCAACAATACCCAAAGAAACAGCTGTCAGACAAAGCCAACCTCCTGCTTGGCAGATTGCTCCAAGGAAAACTGCTTCTCGACAGCCTACTCGCAACAAACCAAGTGCTTCGTGGGTCGTTAAATCTGCAAAAGCCATGGAAAAGTAGGGAATATATACCAAAACTGCACAGCCCCAGAATTCTTTTGGCAAACAAACCGAGAATTCGAGTCAGTCGACTGGTTTTAATGTTAAGGGACAAGTACCGAAAATGCAAAGGAATCGTCGGGATGATCCTTCGACTAGCAAAATTCAGATATCAAGCAATGAAGAAATGGCCGACGAAGCGCGAAAAATCAGCAACCCTTTTGAGTATTTGGAGGAAGATTTTTCAGACATTCCACTCCAATTTCTTAATGAAAAGAAAAAGGCACACTCGCATAAGGAATTGAAGCCCGCATAAACTTTTTACATTAGTCCCCAAACGTTGGTCTCTAACGAGAAAGGTAAATGCTTGCGCCAGAGAAGCTTCTACTTCTGGACCAGTAAGTCCGTAAAACTCCCTAAGATAAGCGGTATTATTGAACCAGACAAAATAACAAGCAATGAAACAAAAGGCGGCTAAAGACCTAAACTATAAGATAAGTAAGCCTCCCCAAACCATACAAGGGAACGTCGAGCCCACACGAAGGGTTTAGTTAAAATATGCCAGATTCCGCAAAGTATACAAATGGAACCTAATGATGATATTTCAACTTTCCATATATGAGAAAAGAAATAGAAAGAGATAAGACTAGAAACGACATCTGTTATGTTAATGACGCAAAAAGTGTATTAAATGAATGGAATTGAGATGTGAATGGAATATAATGAAATAGAGCCAGTTTGAAGTTCCAATTTATTTTCCTTTCTTTGGGTCTATTTATAATGGTAAGCTACTACTTCTATTGTAATTTTAGTTTGAGTTTGTTTTTTCTCTGATATGAGCAGGTTATGAGGGTCTCCATTTGGGGGAATTTTTCCCTTTCCCGAACTTATTTCATATTATAATAGTTTTATATTGTGTTTTCGATACTCGCATATTTTTGGATATTCACTATTTTTAATTAATATAATTTTATTTACTGATTAAAAAAGAACGAGTTCACAATACATTTTAGATACGGGTGAACCATTATGCAATCTTATAAATTATAGTCATTTCTTAAATTATCGCAATATTTCTTTGGATCGACTAATCTTTTTGTGAAAAATTCAAAATAAAATATCTTCCTCCTATTCACAGCTGATATGTCGCGTTTTCGCAGACTTTTCACATTCAATTGCTCCCAACTGTACACAGTATAATTTCTTTTTCCATATATATATAAATAGAAACTTGCAGTTGAGGAAATAAAAAATAGAGAAAATAAATTTAACGCCTCCAACGACTCAAACATCTGACTTTTCTGATGCCAACGTTGTCAAAACTCGAATACCTTGCATTCTCCCTCTTTCTGGAGAGACCCATTTTCTCGATTTTGAATTACTGAGGTTTTCAATCTCACCTTTCTGTCAAAATCATTTAAGGTAAACGAACTCACTGTTTTTCCCCTTTCTTTAATAATTTTAATTGAATTCCTTCTTTTTCAAGAATATGTGGATATGTTGGTCTTTTTAATGCGTTCTTGATTGTATGATTCATAATAGTTGTAATTTTACTTGTTATTGGGTTGTACGGACAATTGATAGTTCGTTTTGGTGTTTTTCTTTTAACATTTATAGGTTTCTTCCAGAACTATCTTTCTTGGTGAGCTCAATTCTTGTTGTTCTTGGTGGTAATAATTTCACTTTCTTGAACTTGAGCGAATCTTGATTCTTGCCCAGTTTATTATTTTACTGAGTTATCCTTTTGTAAATTTGGTTAATTTGATTTTGATTTTTTCCCCAAAAAATAAAATAAAATTGATTCTGGTTTCGTGTTCCTTGTTACTTCAGTTATTGTGTAATTAAAAGTAAAACCAGGTTTGCTGTCGATACTGGAAATAGAAAAAGATCTTCGTTAATTCCGGAATGCGCTGACGTGGACGCACTGAATTTGTGTCTTCTTGGTTGACTTAAATCCAAAAGTCAATGTCTTCCGATGATAGTTCTTCTAACGGCCGCAATGACATTGAGACTCAGGGACAAAGCAGGTAACTTATTTATCAGATGTTGAGTGAGACGAATGTGTTGCGCCTTAAGCTTTTCAACCCAAGTAACTCGTTTTTTCCCACAGGCACAACTTAGAATCAACATCTGTACCAAAAAATGTGAAGGGAAAAGAAAACAACATGATCAACTCTCAAGATCAAGAAACCATGGTACTGGATATTTTGTTTGGAAAGTTTGCATTGGTATCATATTTTAAAGGTCAAACATGGAAATGAAAATGCTTTGTAGGAACTTTATTCACAGTCTAGAGCTCAAGAGAAGGAAATTCTGTATCTTAGAGAGCAAATTGCTCTCGCCAGTATTAGAGTAAGAGATACGCTTTTTGGGTTGTCATTTTTTTTATTATTATTATTTTTTTTGGGGGGAAAAAAAAGGTTCATAATGTTGTTTTTTTATGATTGTAGGAATCACAGATGTTGAATGAAAAATATTCACTTGAAAGGAAATTCTCCGAGTTACGGATGGTTAGTATATATCTGTCCTTGTATTTATTTACCTTTCATTTATTTTCAGTTTTCGTTTTAACATAGTCTAATAAATGAAATTTTGTAGGCTCTAGATGAAAAGCAGAGTGAAGTTATAAGTTCTGCTTCAAACGAGTTGGCACGAAGGAAAGGTGACCTTGAAGTGAATTTAAACTTGCTTAATGAGTTAAAGGTAAATACTTGGTGGGGCCCACACTTTATCATTGCTAATTAGTATTGCCTTTGGTTCTGATCAAATATAATCCAAATATGGATGCCTCTTTTTTTTTTCCTTAAACGCACAATGAAATTAAATTGCTTCTCCATTTAATATCTGGATTATTCATATAAACTTTTGCATGGGACAGGCTACAGAGGATGAGAGACATATATTCACGTCATCCATGTTAGGGATATTGGCTGAATATGGTGCTTTGCCTCATGTTACCAATGCTTCTTCTCTAACCAACAGCATCAAGGTGTGAATCTTTTTTAACATTATTATTATTATTATTTTTTAAATTCTGTACTTATATATCTAATAGAACAACATATCCTTGTTTTCCTTTCCCCATTGAGACTTGTTATTTCCAACATTTTCAGTAGATTTTTATTGTCTCTTGTGTAAAATTGAAAATTTGTTAATTTATGGGATTGAGAATAAATTATGTTTGGTTCATTGTTTTTGAAAGAATCCGATGCTTAACCTTTCGAAAATGTTATTTATGCTCGTTCAATCTTTTGCAGCATTTACATGATCAACTGCAGTTGAAGATAAGAACTTCACATGTAAGCTTGTCATTTTTATAGTGGCATTAGGTGTCTTAACTCTATTCAGTCCTTTGTTCTTTTTGATTCTTTTGTCATTACTGGGTTGTTTTGATTACATGATTAGACCTATGGCGCGGCGTAGCACATAATCTGTTTTTGTTTTGCTGTTTTATCTGTTATTTACTATATTGGTACTGAGTTTAGGGTAATGTGAATTGTTACGTCACACTTTATTGTCATTGAAGCATGTTTGGTTTTGATTATTACAAAGTTTATGGTATATGATTTCTTATGTTTTCTCATAGAAAAAGAAAGTAGTTTCTGAGATTTTTTTTAACCATTTGGAGTTCATTAGATTTGATTTTTGGATGCTATATTAGAGTTGACTTGCATTACAATAACTTGTGAATTTAGGAATGTTTGAATTTACAACATATTATCACCCAAAATTTCATTATAGATAAGAAAAACACGAGTACCTATATAGATAAACAAATATAAAAAGGATTTTCAAAAGAACCAGGCTTAGCTTTTTTTTTTATTTTTTTAAGACACCAATCTTCTTTTGTCCTATAGATTTTG
Source organism: Phtheirospermum japonicum (assembly GCA_014905375.1). NCBI lineage: Eukaryota > Viridiplantae > Streptophyta > Magnoliopsida > Lamiales > Orobanchaceae > Phtheirospermum > Phtheirospermum japonicum. The sequence goes on from BMAC01000169.1 coordinate 931,032, forward strand.
TGAAATCAAGAATTAGGCACGGAGAGGTAGGCACGTGACAAACACCTTACGTCAAGGTTCATTGATAGAAATTTCTAAGAGTTAGCAATATAAGTGCCAACGATCATTCTATTCAAAGTTTAATCTACCTCAAACTAAATATTTATTATGTGAGCTCTTGGAAAATTTGTTATTTTTCTGTTTCATTACTGCTCCTAAAAGCACATTCATTGGATATGACTCAATCGTGTTGTGTCCAATTTGATATCAAATTGGACAAACATGATTGAATCATATAAAATAGGTGAAACTTGAAAGAAAATTATTTATATATTTGTATTGTATATGTAATAACTGCCTTAAATGCCATTTGATGATATCCTCTATCTAGAGAAGATATCATTGTACTTTTATTTTATTTTTATTTCATGTTTTTTGAGCTTATCCTCAGTCCAAGTCCGTAAAATTATACTCGAGCAGCACATTTTCCCAAAACCTGATAAAGAATCACTTATATGCAGGCCAGACTAGCAGAGATAAATTCCATTATCGGAAATAATTCCAGAAATGGTTTGGTCGATAGAGAAATTCCAGGCTTAGCTCCCCGAGGTAGCCATTTTCCTAACAGCTCTATGGTAAATTCTCTAACTTTATTGTCCTGTGAAGGCAATCCCATGTTTTGTATTAATATTCTTTTTGTGGAAATATATTTCATTACTTTATGATCTTTGTTTCTGTAGGGCATGCGTGGATTTTCTCACTATAGCCATTATAATGATGCGAAAAATTCGGATCCAGCTCATGATCCATCGAGATATGTCCAAGAGAATGATACTAAACAAGTCAAAAGCTTAACACGTAGTGCTGAAATGCGCCAGTTACCGAATAACGAGACTCTTTTAAGGACATTACCTAATACTGATAGGTTGGCATGAAAATTTCGGAGTTTTTATGATGATTTAATTTATTTTTTTCACGGTTTATCGTCGAAATCGTTTTTTCTTTTCTTTTTTGTATTGACAAAATAATTCTATAACAACTAGAGTAGTATTGTCTTATATATATATATATGTGTGTGTGTGTGTGTGTGTGTATACACGGTAGTCTGGAATTAGAGAGTAAATAATGTTTTTATTATCCCACTAATTAATAATGTAGAGTAAATACATCTCGAGATGCAATTCGTGATTTATAAATAGATTTTTGAAAATATTCGTGGTTTAAAGGATCACATTTAGAAGCACCTTCAAGTAAATTAATTGTATATTAAAAAAATTTGATTTTCTATTTTAGTTTTTTATGCTCTTTCCGAGAAATCTATTTGCAATAAATGTTTGAAGCTAGGAAAAAATCAAGTCACTGCGGGCCATTAATATTTCAATAGACAGAGTTTTCATTTTCAATATCAATAAATTTATTCGTGCTGACAGATTAAAATTACAGAAATGCCGCAAGCCATATTATGATGGACAATATGCTCGAAAGAAACGGATACATGTCGGGATCGGCTGACCAACGAAGTGCCGATCAGTTTTCTCTTCCTCAGATGCACGATAATGCCGGTTCTTTTGGTTCAGAAGGTAATTAATAGACATCGTCTCATATGCTCATTATCGAATAGCATGTCATTTTCTAGCGTGACATTTAATAAAAGTTTTATTACTATTACAGGAGATGGTCCTGGAATAGAAGGTTTTCAAATTATTGGTGAAGCCAGACTAGGATGCAAATTATTAGGTTGTGGGTATCCTGTACGTGGAACTTCGTTATGCATGTTTCAGGTAAGAGACGGGTGTTCTATTTTTTTATTTTTTTTGAGAATTGCAATTTGGTCCTCCAAGATTTGCAATTTGTAATTTTAATCCCAATAAAAATATGAGTAGAAAACATCCCAAATGTGCAAAAATAATAAAAGAAATAAAAGAAATCGGGTGGAATCAAAAGTGCAATTTTGTTCATACTTATTAGTTAACGCTTGTTTAGGGTTCACTTGTGCTTATAAGTTTTTATTTTGGCAATTTCCCTCCAAATATACTAGTGGGTCCGGCATTATCCAGATGGGACAAGGCAATATATTGAAGGTTAGTTGAGAAAATGGATTTTAGATGTGATTTATTAAGTAAAAACATAATTTTCCGTGTCATGTTATTCTCTACAGCAGTATATCTTAGGTCTAATTTTATACCCTTTTTTGATTTAGGGGCTACAAATCCGGATTACATAGTGACGGCTGATGATGTGGATAAACTTATTGCCGTAGAGTGCATACCAATGGACGAGCAAGGACGACAGGTAATTTACTTTTGTGTCCTTTGTGACTTTAATCTTTTACCTTCTAAGCACAGTCTTCAAATGTGTTTCTTATTCATAGAAACAAATAACTTATGTTGCATAATATATTTGTTTATAACTCAATTATGTCATGTTATTTCTTTGGATACTTGTCTAACTAATGCAACTTTTACTATTTGCATTATGCTGGTATTATATTTTTCTGATTTTGCGCCAAATTGAATCAATTTCAGGGTGAAATTGTCAGAATCTTTGCCAATGATCAGAACAAGATTACTTGTGGTGAGTGAATTTGCATTTGAAATAGGATAGTTAATTTCGTTCTTGAAATTTAAATATATAAGAATCTAACCAATTTTATATACCCTGATTGGGAAAGTTGGCATAATTCAACTACATAATTAATTAATTTAGAGGCCCACTCCTGTGAGGTAGCCTAACCGTTAGGTAGGTCCCTTAAAACTAAAATAAAAAAAAAGTAAACTAACTTAAAAATAAGAATCCTTAAAAATGAAAAAAAATAATAATAATAAAAAATAAAAATCCTAAAAAACCCAAAAAAAAAACTAATAAAAAAAAGCTAAACTAAAAAAGGAACCCTAAGAAAGAGAAATTAAAATTTGGGCCCTGCCTAATGGAATGTACTCCATTAGGCGGGTTTACACGAGTTTTTGTCATTAATTAATTATATGACTAAGTCACGCATGTGCATTGATATCAACCTTTTTTAGTGCAAAAGAACAAAAGTATGGCTTTTCCTGTTCCCACCCCCCAAACTAGAAAAGGAAACAAAGAGACATTTTAAATTTGGAAAGTGATTGAATTTTCAGTGACTTCTTATTTTGGGATGATTTTTCTGCTTATATATGTTTTCTGACGGGTAATGTGAGAAATGCAGATGAAGATATGCAAGAGGAGATTGATACTTATATCTCGAAAGGCCAGTCATCATTTAGTGTCCTAATTCTTGTATGTGTACTTATTCTTACTGCTTATAAATTTTGGTTTCCTTAACAGAATCTCGTCTTTATCTTGGATACATGGAAAAAAAATTGTTTATTAATAAAGTTTCTCAAGATAAGATGCTAAAATATTTTAAATTCACAACGCTTGTTAATAAATCTACAGATTGCTAATTTTTATTGGTCATGAGTGGACTTATTATTCCATACGTGGCTTGTCTTGGCATTTGTTTTGTCAGAGTTTGTGGGAATATATATTTTTCTCATAATCGTTAATTTTTCTTTAAATATTTGACAGCTGGATACATCTGAGAACTGGGAGCCGGCAACTCTATTTTTGAGGCGTTCGGGCTTTCAGGTTAAGGATGAGAGACAACAGGATGTAATTTTCGAGAAATATTCTAAAGATTTGTTGGTATGCTCTTTTCTCTTTATCTCAATTAGTAGTGATTTCTTTTTGAGTTCCAAGTATAAATGGAAAAAAAAACTTGGTCATTGATTCAGAGTTTAAGAATTACCATGGAAAACATAATTTTATGAGTTGCTATTTATATAATAGTCCAATTCCTCTATTTTAGGGGTTAAGCAGCTGCACAACCTTTTTTGCCCCCTTTTTCTCGCAAACATATTTTCCCATTGCTCTTTATTTAGGAACAATATCAGTCGAAACAATTTTTGATAAAGCTAACTTGATCAATTTTAATATGCACATTACTGCATTTTCTTTAATTTCATAATAGAGAAAATTGGACATTTTTCTTTCGTATCATTTCATTTCACTTGCCCTTTCCAGATCAAAATTCCAAGTGGACTCTCGACGCAATTCGTCCTGACATGTTCAAATGGCTCCTCATATCCCTTTAGCACAAATAATGACATCAGGTAAAATCTGCATCTTTCTTATCATGATTTAACTTCTTGAGCTTCTGTTTTTTTTTTGTTTTTTTTTTTTCGTTTTTTTTGTCCAGTCTAAAATGATGCTTTCTTATGTTTATGTGTAGAATGCGAGATACACTTGTGCTGACAATGAGAATCTTCCAGAGCAAGGTATGCTAATGAGGTTTTATTGTGCTTTGCATATATTTCTGTGTTTCCTGTTTTTGTATAATTTGGTTTTAATTCATTTTCCACTTGAAACAGGCTTTGGATGAGAAGAGGAAGGGTAAAGTGTAATCTGTATCACGGCGTCATCGTCTTGTAGGTGCAGTGTTTATAGCCATTCTTCTTTATTCTTTCTTGAAATAGGAATGACTACATTTTTGAGATATAGTTTGGAATAACCTAATTTAATATATAAGCGAGATACACTTTCGGAATTTTCTGGAGTTCGACGTTTCAGTGTCCGTCTCCGTTTTTGTTCTCTGTTGTAACATTGTAATTGTACAGTTCATTATTTTCAAGGACATGTATCATGTGGTTTGTTGAGTTTACATGGGGGATTTGTTACCTAAAATTTCCAGTATGGATGCTCATTTTTCACCTTCTTGCCATGTCATCGATTACATGCACATGCATCCGCTTACCTCTATCATTTCAGAGACACACTCGTGTCAAAGCCACTTAAACCATTAGGCATGTATTTTAAAACTAAATCTTAAAATTAAAAAACAAAATAAGAAAACCAAATAAATAGAAATCACTGGAACAACTAAATTAACCAAAATCTTAAAAAAGAACCCTAGAAAAATGAAGTTATTATTATTTTTATTATTGAAAATCTAAAAAAAAATAAAAATGAAAAACTGCAAAACCTCTTAAAATGAACATAAAAAAAAAAAAAATTACTAAGGGATTGTTTGGGCTATGCTTTGTTGGGATTTTGAATTCTGCTATTTAGAATCTTGATATTTAGAATTATGTTACTCGTAAGAATACCTGTTTGTTTTAGAATTCACAATCTTTTACATTTTTACTGAAATTATTAAATCACCTGAAAAGTGGATGATAAAGTATTAGTATTATTTTATTTCATTTGATATCAAATTATGTCTAAAATGTGGATAATAATTTATGATTGTATTGTATATTAATTATTTAAATGTAACGATGATGAGATAAAAGAGATGAGTGTGATTAGGTGTAAAAGAAATTGTTGGTTGTGTATTGAAAATGTGAGTCGTATAACAAACGAGAATTGAGATTTGTAATCCCAATTCAGGTATTCGGATGACTAGACCAAAAAAAAAAAAACTTTAACTAAATAAACAACCGCAAAACGAAACCTGAAAAGCCAAAAAAAACAAAAACAAAAACAAAAAAAAACACTAAATTTTGGGTCCTCACTGATAATATGTACTCTATTTAGCGATTTGACACGAACTTTCTCCTTCACTACATACAAGCACAAGGAACCATGCATCACCTTCTCCAACAAAAATGTTTTCGCCCTCCAAATTCACATAAACCCCTCCCGAGTCCACGACCATATTCCCTTCCTCAACAAAGCTAGACGAGCGCGAAGCACTGGCGGCAGGGCTTGCATTGTGTCCATAAAAGGTCACTGCTCGTGTCCACGACGCCTATGGAAGGGACGAGTGGAGTGCCAATTGAGTATTGCATGACATTGGCTTCCGACAATTTGTGCGGCGCGGCTCGCGTTGTTGGATACAATCGAGTGGTCTCCGGATTTTTCATTGACGAGACGTTGCGTGGGGGACAATGAAGGGTCGTAGAAAGGGGATTCAGGAGAGTCACTATGAATAAGATCAATGGTGAAACTAGGGCTGTAAATGATCCGAATAGCTCGGTCAAAGCTCGGTTCAATTGGCCAAAGTCGAGCCGGCTCGGGCCTAAACAATCTCAAAGCAATTCTCAAGAAAGTCCCAAAATGCCAAGGTCCATCGAGTATATTGCACATTTCACATTTATACATGTACGGTTTTTCTTTTCAATATATGTATATATTGTACATCACAAAGTTGCAATAAAAAACCCAGATAACAAAAGAGATGGGCATCATTTTACTATTATCAAGTTTTGTTCCTTCAGGAAAAAATGCAAGAAAAAGAAAAGAAATATACATTTGTTCAATGGTTGTCAGTTTTCTCGTCCGGTTGGTTGGTATAACAAACAGGGAATAAAATATATATGAACAAAATGATTACACTCTAGCTACTGGTGCTTTATATTATTTACTCACCTATAGTAAGATATTGCCTAAAAACAAATTTAAAAAAAAAAAAATCAAACGAAGATTATCCCTCATGGCTCGCAGGCCACATGTCGCAGGTTGGAGGGCTTTTTAGCTTTGAGAAATCACTAATCAGCATTTTTTGGTTCTGTCACCTTCTTTGGTGGGGACAGCCCATTGTTTTTACTTTTTTAATTTATATTTAAAGGGCTTATCATGTTAGATGCCCTCCCACACGCCACACATCAATACTCATCGACCAACTTGTACTGTGCTATTAAACTGTTTGGTATTTTTCTTCTCTGTAAATCATCTCTTTGGTCAACTAATAATAATTAATACAAAACCCCGAAGATATGGGCTAATCACAAAAGACACCCCGAAATTTCGGAGATCTACGAAAATACAAAATATCCCGGGCATGATTCCGTCTTTCATTTTCCTTCTTAACAATAAAAGGCGCTCCCGGATAAATATTTTCAATATATTATAGGATTGATGTGTTAAATATTTCATCTCTTCCTCCAATAATTATAATATATTTTTCTTTTTTTTTCTCAAATTATATTACTTTTTCATATTTATTTCATGTATTTACCGTTTAGAATATATGGTATCACGAATTATTGAGCATTACTGTTAAAAAGAATGATATAATTAGAAAACGTAAATAAAATTTAATGTTACAATTATAGTAACTTTTTTTTTTAATATTTGTGTAAGTAAAAATATGTTATTTGTGGAACGGATAGAGTATAAGATAATAGATAAGAAAAAAAATAAAATGTATGTATACTAACAAAACTAATCAATTTTAACTTCTATTATTGTATTCATATTATATTATCGATTCACTCTCATAATCAAAAACTTTTAGATATTGTGTCTTATATGTTTGTTGAGAGAAAGAAAATGAAATTATAGAGAAAGAATTAATATATATATATATATATGATTATTATTTAAATAAATATATTTACTCTTTTTAATTACATTGAGAAAATTTTTTTTATCATAAATTTAAAATGTTGTACAAAATATATATATATATATATATATATATATATATATATAGGGTTGGTTTCAAATAAGAACCTGTCATTATACGTGAACCTATGGACTCATCTTGTCATTATATGTGAACCTAGAGACTGATCTTGACCATTAGATTGGATAATCTTGATGGTTGAGATCATGACATGTCAGCATGGTAATAATGTAAAAATGCATTATTAATTTAAAAGGGTATTTGGACATATATCAACGTTTACAAAGAGCACTACATTGTTCTTTAAAAAGCACAATAGATTAAGAAAAAAAAACACTACGATTGTATACAAAAAGTATCGCAAAATTCGTCTATAAACTGCAAATTCAAAATTTTGAAATAAAACTCAAATCTTCAACAAATCATAACTTTTTTAATTTTTTTTTTGTTTTGAATGAAATATACATATCAAATTAATCACATTCTCAAGATCTACAACGTAAAACAATATATATATATAATTAAATTAAAAAAGGTGGATAGTAAAAGCGTCGCACATGACTGATTTAGCACTACAGTACTGTATAAAAAGCACAATGAATCTGTACATATAATTGTACTGTGCAACATGACTGATTTAGCACTACAGTACTGTATAAAAAGCACAATGAATCTGTACATATAATTGCACTGTGCAATATTTGAAGTGCTTTTTCTTATATTACAGGCTTTTGAACTAAACTAAACACTGCTTTTTTTGAATGAAAAATAATCGGCCAACATCGCCGCCGAGTTTCACCATCGCAGCCATCCGAGTCATCCCCGACAATCCACGACGATGAATCATCCCGGCTACCGATATCAGCCATTCATTGCGGATCCCCAAAATTGCCAACCCCTCCATTCTTAAATATTAAACCAATTTCTTTCCTGGATATACCACACATCTTTAATCTGCACTATCCTCATTTTCAAATTATCGCCTCAAGTGGCATAAATAACAAAATTAAAGAATAAGAAAAGCTATGAAAACAAATTGATGTAAACATAAGTTATAAAATATTAGAAACAGGGAAATGTTAACTTGTCAACACACAAATTGCATTTACTCACCTCCAAAGTTGCAGTACAGAATTGGACACAGTAAACCTTTCAGTTTGCAAGCAGCGGCGGGAAATGGTGGCATGCGATGCGATGTTTTGACCTCGGTTCAGGCTATAGGCGGTGGCAGCTTGGCCGGTTCGACGTGGGGGTGGGTTATAGTTCAATTTTTTGGTGACTGATATTGGGTCTCGAATCGAGGGTCGGTCGAGATTTTCTGGGTGGTTATTGGGAGGATTTATTTGTCGGCGAAAATGAGGGAGATGGCAGATTGACCAACGTGTTGACTCGGGCCCGATCAGAGCTTGGGGTTCCGGCTATGGCGAGTGATGAGTTTTCAATTTTTATAGCCAACGCAAAATCGCTTATCAATCTTACGTGAAATCGCCACCCAGCCGACCCCGGAGCCACCCCCACGTTGAATTGAGGTCGCCGTTCGCCAAGCCACTGCCGTGGATAAATCGGAGGCGGGGGTTCTCGCCAGCGGCCAATTCAGAAATTGGGGGAGGAGGTTTTGTCGATGGGACATGAAGCCTGCTAACCGCTGTTCGGAACCACTACGAGTCTCCATCGTCGTCGTTTTTCTGGTGAGCTTGGTGGAGAGAGTTTGGCGGCTGAGAATTGGGGAAGGGATAGGGTTTGGGGAAGAGAACGGGAAGAGACGGGGGATTAAATTTGATTTAGGGTGTTTATGTAAAATTACATAAACACCCTTTCCTACCATATAATTAATTTAATAAAATTAAAAAAAATAGAAAAAATCTGGTCCACACATATTATTAGATCTAAGGCCAAGATTAGTTCTTAGGTTCACATATAATGACGGGGTTGTCATTTGAACCCAATCTTATATATATATATATATATATATATATATATATATAAACATATAAGTAAATTTAATTGGAAAGTAGAATTACACTAAGGAATTTGATTTTACTAAAATTTAAAAATTTCTTAAATGATTTTTCAAAACAAACAAAACAGGGAAAAAAAGAAAAAGAGGAGTTAAGAAAAAAAAGGCTTTCTTAATTAAAGAGAACTTAAGAAAAAAAAAGAAAAAGAGCAAAATGAAATATAGAAAAAAAATCAACAAATAATAAATCTTGCATACTATCTTTCCAATACATTGGCCCAGTTTGGTAAAGAGAGGTTTGAGGCAAAATTAGAGGATTTGACTCAATTGAGAAGATTGATCATTCAAATCCTCTAATTGATATGTTTGGTAAACAGATGTTACAATTAGTTTTTTGGATAAAAAAACAAATTTTGAAAATTGAGAAGAGAAGTTTTGAAAATGAATTGAAATGACAGTTTTGTCCTCAAATTACCAAAATAATAATGATTATTTTACACGATCAAACATCTATCAGCACTCAAATATTCACCAAACACTTTTATACAAACTGCTAATAAAATCAGCTATCCGTTGATTGCAAAACAGGACACTTATTTTCAAAACAAATGTTTCATGGGAAAAGGAAAGGGAAAAAGAGGGTTTTTTGGGGAAAAAAAAAGAAAAAAGCAAATGAAATAGGTAAATAAAATGGCAAATAATATGTTGACACATGCCTTCCCGAAAATCTTGCATACCATCTTTTCTATAAGGATATAGATAGATAAACCCAAATAAAAACAAAATAAGAAAAATCAAATGCCTCTAAAACTCGTGAAGTATTACAATTACCCGTCTTAGATATAACATAAAACAAATTTGGAGGGTTTTTTGTTGTTGTTGTTATTATCCCAAACCATCTTGGCTTTATTGTAATTAAGCTCAAATTGGGGGAAGGGAGTTGCAATTATAATAAGTGGCAAACTTATAGTCGGCCAGGCCAGGTATGTTGCTTTCCCTTCACTTCTAGACTTGAAATCATTGGGCCCTGATTCGAATTGTTAGGTCCCTGAAAAAGAAAGGCTCAAAAGTAAAGCCAATATAAAGAAAGAAAAAGCACATGAGGACCATATTGTACCCTCTGTGAGAGTAAATGTAGAGTTTGAACTATTATCACAATACATAAAATGTTGGAAAAAAAAAAGGAGTATAGATTCTTGATATATGTGTATGGTTAAAACAAAAAGGAATTTCTCGGGGTATTCAAAAACAACAAAATAAAAAACATATCCACTTCAACTTTAAGTCTTAACATTCTTTTTCCTTTCTGAATTTACACTTTAGTTTCCTTTTCTTCAATTCAAAGCTCTCTTGTGCTTAATCCACAATTTTCTCAACCTCCAAATTTTCAACAAGCTATGCCTACAATTTCAATTTTGCAAATCTAAGCTAACACATAGATTTCTCTAGCCATGGGCTCCGTTGGAAATCAAAACCCCTTGTCACCATACGATAACTACAGGGATTGCTCATTAGGAGTCTGCAGCATATACTGCCCCCAGTTCTGCTACTTAATTTTCCCTCCTCCCCCGCCGTCCGATGACGATTCCGAGTCCCCATTCTCGCCGTTGATCATCGCCATCATCGGCGTGCTTGCGAGCGCCTTTCTCCTCGTCAGCTACTACACAATCGTCACGAAATACTGCAAAAGACGAAACAATCAAGTCTCGGGGACCGAGGAGAGTCGCGACGACCTGGCCCACCAGGACCAGTGGCAGACCGGGCCGGACGGGCTGGACGAGGCTCTCATCGAGAAGATAACCGTCTGCAAGTACAAAAACGGCGACGGATTGATCGAAGGGACCGAATGCGCCGTTTGCCTCAGCGAGTTCCAGGAGAACGAGTCGTTGAGGCTTTTGCCCAAGTGTAGCCACGCTTTTCACCTGCCCTGCATCGACACGTGGCTCAAATCTCACTCCAATTGCCCCTTGTGCCGTGCAAATGTTGTCGCCTTAGCTTCGCCAGCTGTCAATTTGAATTCTTACCAAGTTAATCGGCCCGACGACTTGGTTTTGGTGGTGGACGATCGGGAGAGTGGTTTTCGCGAACAAGTAGTTGTGATTAGTGACGACGATGATGATGATGAGGAGGATGACGAGGGGGGCGATACGGTAATTTCGCCCCAACGGCATCTTTTGATTTCGGATATTTTGAAGTTTGAGGAAATCGATGAGTATGTGCGAGTGGAGATCGATCAGCTTTGGAGGGGCATTGGCTCGTCCAAGGGAGATGGTTTGGAAGAGGGTGGTGATAGGGGCAAAGATGGAAAATTGCTCAGAAGCCCGATGGCGATGAAGAGGTCTGTTTCGACGGGGAGATTTATGGGCAGAGTAAATGATAAAGGCAAGAATACATTGCTTTCTAGTTGAATAAACTTTTAGTCTTCACTTTGAAGGAACAAAGAAATACTAGAATTTATCGATACAATGAAGTTAGAGAAGTGATTTTGTTTTCGTCTTGATATATGGAACTGAGTTGTTTTTCTTATTTATTTTTTTGTGCAAGAGGGTGGCCAAATGCCAAATTTTAGTGTCTGGTATTTTTTCGTATTTGTAATGGAAAATATGGTCACTTAGAAGAACGAACAATCTTACGATAGATTCTAAATAAAATGGGGATATGAGGACTATTGTTTGTTTTTTCTGTAGAACACGATGTTTCAAATTGTTATCTTTGTGTGGATTTATTGGATGCTTAATTCATCATATTATTGTTTACCTTTTGTGTATGCATCTGTTTGGTGACAGAGCATTGTTCTTTAAATTCTTTTCCCTATTGCTCTTATATGGTTTTAAGTTAATCAGCTAATTGATAAATTCATGCTTATGAGTGTGGATTTTTCGAGGTCTTGTTACTCTCTCTTTTTCTCCCCCCTCAAAAAGGGAAGGGCTAGTTCACATTTTCCCGATGAATATTTAAATGACGCGCTCGTGTTTCTTTTGTTAAATCACATGATAATCGTTGCTGAGGCCTAAATTTGGAATCAGTATTACCTACATATGAAATCAGGGAGCAAGGGTTATTATATCAAGGGAATTAAAACTGTAAACTCAGTTGTCAATTTTTTTTTTATTCGTGTTTACAATTGCAGAATGATATCCTCGCGCACCATTTCGGAACAGTTGTCGATCTTTTTTTAACAGATTCTTAGCAGTTACTAGTAAGGCTAAACAAACCGTAACAGGCTCGTAATGATGCCTCGTCTACTTTTATCTAATCGATTAATCTAAAATCAAAATGTTGCGCGTTGATATGATTCAGTGGTTGTGATGTGTTTTCTGATATGAGCATACATATTTGCAAATTATTGTAAGTTTGAGGTCCCCAAATTCGTCTTTAATAAACAGAAAATCGTGATTTGCTGATCATAAATAAACTGATGAACATAAAAATAACAGACGAGCAAAAAATGTCTTCAAGATTTGATCATAAATAGCATTTGAAGTAAAGGTTACTGCTAGTGATTATAATCGCCCCATTTGCCGTGCCGACGGAGCTGACTCGTCACTTGTTTTGCGTACGAACTCAACGAGAATTTGACCCGGAATTAGTAACACTATCATGAAAAAGATGATATATGTTTTTTTTTTTTCCTTTTGATGTTAGTGATGATTAGCAGGATCAAGAACCTCATGAGCTGCAATATGATATAAAATTGTTCTTTTAATTTTTAATAATATAATAAACTGAGCAGCCAGAGAACCTACAGCAAACATTTTCCTTAACATATCCTTAATTATGGAGTAAATTGTATACTATATTGTTAATTAAACAGAGAATCACATACCCTTTAATAAGTCCAAAAGGAACATGTTTGCAACTTGAGTTTTTTCAACTCTTTCTTTTCAACACCCACCCCCACAACTCTCTTATATCATCCATAGTTCAAAAAACCCATCAAACAAACACACCCCAAAAATGGCTGAAAATACTACAAGCTCCCCAATCAAAACAATCGTAATCCTAGTCCAAGAAAACCGATCATTCGATCACATGCTCGGATGGATGAAATCCATCAACCCCGAGATCGACGGCGTAACCGGCCAAGAATCGAACCCTCTATCAACCTCCGATCCCAACTCGAACCGCCTTTACCATGGCCATCAGTCGGGCAATGTGGAGCCCGATCCCGGCCACTCGTTCGAGGCCGTGCACGAGCAAGTCTACGGCGTACCCTGGGATGAAAAGGCCGACACTAACAATATGGCCCCCACAATGGAAGGCTTTGCCCAGCAAGCCGAGAGCATACAGAAAGGGATGGCCGAGATAGTGATGAACGGGTTTAGGCCCCAATCGGTGCCGGTTTACAAGGAGCTGATATCCGAGTTTGCGGTTTGCGATCGTTGGTTCTCGTCCGTCCCCACGCTGACTCAGCCGAACAGGCTTTTCATACACTCCGCCACGTCGAGTGGGGCCACGGCTAACGAGACGAAGATGCTGATCCAAGGGTACCCGCAGAAGACGATATTCGAATCGATCGAGGAGGGCGGGTTTTCGTTCGGGATTTATTATCAATATCCTCCTTCTACTCTTTTTTACAGGTTCCTTTTTTCCCCCTCTTTTAACTTTGTTTGATCATTCATCTGTTCTCTTGATATTTATTCAATTGTTAGATTAGTAAAGAAAGTGTATAATATTGTGATCATTTAATCATGTCTTTGCACAGTCATTCCTGCATTATTTGAAATTGAAAATCAATAAATTAATCAGATTTCGTTGACCTCTTGTTTTATTTTAATGAGTAGGTACATAACTATCATATTTAACTAGTGTTTGTTTTGCATTTCCAGTAACTAATTAGGATAGGAGCATAATTAATGAGAGTATTGTTATACTGATTGAATGTATTTATTGGCTTTTGAAAAATATGGTCGACAAACTTTGCACTATTTGCAAAGTGGCTATAGAATATGGATTAAACTATTTGCAAACTTGGCCCCACCTATGCACTATAAAATACTACTATAGATTGAGCTTAAACTGTGCCTTTACAAAAGATTTAGATTTTGAAAATTTGTCACTGTCATTATTATTTATTACCAATGCTTTGGCATAAAACCCAAAGCATCAACATCTTTAATCATATTTAATTAGCTCTAGGTTTAGTTAGATCTTGACCCCAACTCCTTTTTTCTTTAATATTCAAAGCCATCAATGATGACCATATCTGATGGCTTTTAAACTTTTTTAGTCTTTTATGGCATATCAAAGACTTGTTCAAACCTAAACAGTAATAAATAATCAATTGTGGTTCTTAATATTTCATTTATTCCCAAATTGCCCTTAAGTTCCAAAATTTAAAAAAAAAAAAAAAGGCCTATGAAAATTATAGGACTGAATTTGCTATAAACAAAGGAGGAAATCATCAAGAATCAAGAAGTTTAAAAACTAGAACTGCCAACCCTCAAAAGTTAGGGGACTAAAATGACAATTTAGCCTTTTTTTTTAACTAACTAGCCTGAACTAATTATTAATATAACAGAAATCTGAGGAAATTGAAGTACATAGACAACTTTCACCAGTTTGATCTTCACTTCAAGAGGCACTGCAAGGAGGGTAAATTGCCGAACTATGTCGTAATCGAACAGAGATATTTCGAGACGAAACTGATTGCAGGTAACGACGATCACCCGCCTCACGACATCGCACAAGGCCAGAAATTCATCAAGGACGTATACGAGGCACTGCGATCGAGCCCCCAGTGGAACGAGATTTTGTTCGTGGTTATATACGACGAGCATGGAGGTTTCTACGATCACGTGCCGCCGCCTTTCGTGGGTGTACCTAGTCCGGACGACATCGTGGGCCCTGAGCCGTATAAATTCAAATTTGATCGCCTTGGCGTCCGGGTCCCAGCTATTTTGATATCTCCTTGGATTGAACCTGGAACAGGTAATCAAGTTCCCTTTTTTTTAAATTATTATTATTTTAATATTTGATTAGTACTTAATTAGATTGTTACATTATTGGTGACTAATATTTGTGGGAAAATGCAGTGTTACATGGACCTCCAGGGCCATATCCTACATCAGAATTTGAGCACTCATCAATTCCAGCAACTGTTAAGAAGATTTTCAATCTGAAAAGCTTCTTAACTAAGCGCGATGCTTGGGCAGGCACATTTGATTGTGTATTAAATAGGACTAGTCCAAGAACAGATTGCCCTGGTAAAGAAGTTACATGTTTTTTTATTTTTTTTAATTTAATTTAATTACCCAAATATTTCATTTAAGAAACAAATGTCAAAGTGTGACATTTTCTGAACCATTGCAGTTGAGCTGTCCGAGCCTGTGAAAACGAGGGACAGAGAGGCAAATGAGGATGCAAAGCTAACTGAATTTCAAGAAGAGCTTGTGCAAATGTGTGCAGTGTTGAAAGGTGACCATAATAATTCAGACATTTTTCCTGACAGGATAGTGAAAGACATGAAAGTTGTTGAGGCTGTTGATTATATTGGAGGTGCTTTTCAGAAGTTTAAGGATGATTGTGACAATGCCATTAGAAATGGAGCTGATGAGTCCCATATTGTCTGCCTTGCAAGTGATGATCAGCCTCAAAAACACGTTTCCAAATCGTTTGCACATAAATTGTGTTCGTGCTTGGCTTGTGGCGATTAGTACTTTCCTAATCACTAGATGGATAATACGTGTCATTGTGATATGTATACACGTGTCATTTATCCAGCTAATTAAGTGGAATAAAAGTTGAAATAGGAAATTTGAATGAGTCATTTTTGTTGTTCAATTGAAGTTCAATACAGTGTGAATTTGTTGCTTGTGTTTTGTAAATTTGGTTTGTTAAATTTTTTGATGCAAGAATCTGGGTTCCGAATATTTTTTTTAATTTTAATTTAATTTTTTATTTTTATTTCTTTTGTGCACGCAAGGTATAGGGGTCTTAAAATGCTCATATTTATATTAGTCCTTTTGTAGAACATAACAAGTCAAGGTTGAAATATGTTCTGTAAAGGCGCTAGTAGTCTAGTTCGATGGGCTGGATTTGATCCATGACAGCCCAACACATTTTTAACTAAGCTTTTAGTTATAGACGTTAATTGGGCTTCAATAATACAGGCCCGAATGTTTATTGGCCTAATCCAAGTTGACCCTAAATTTAGCTATGACCAATGGGCCAGCAGCCGACTATTTATCACACCCCAGTGTGTAGCTCTCCCATGAGTTTCAAGTTCAGAGTGATGAGTGTGTGTACAGTAAATATCTATGTTAAAATTATTAATCATTGCAGGGTGTTTTCACAGTGAGACACCACTTTATAAACATGATTATAGTAAGTTCTTATTACTAATTAGATTTTATTCAAATTCAATTAATACCATTTATTTTTTTGTACAAATGTGAAAATATAAAAATTCTTCATACAAGAGTTTGTACAGGTCTTTACACATTTTTTGAATAAATATATAACATTTTAATTATATAATCACAAATTTTACATTATCCATAAAATTTAAATATATAAAATCATTTTCTTTATTAAGTTGTTTTATATAATAATAATATTTTGTTTAATTAATTTTCTTACACACAACCACCCATGATCTGCCGGACGTCGGCACCGGCGACACCGCCGACCATAATTTTCTGGCAACTCGTTTGCTAATAAAGTTTTGTAAATTTTTATATCAAGTTGTTCGTATTGACTAGTAGAATCCGATTATTCGGTTGTTTTAGCGAATCGATGTCGGAATAGACGGAACGAGGCCAAGAAGCGCCGCTTGTCGGCGACATCCCATTTTAGCCGCCGGATCATCGGAAGCTTACAATTTGTATATTATATGAAAACTCTGATCATGAGAAACATATTTATAAACTCAGATTTCAGTTTTGATAAGTGGTTGTGATTGTGTGATGTGTGTGTGTGATGTTCGTACTTACATGTGTGATTGTCTTTTTTTTTTTTTTTTTTTTTGTGTGTGTGTGTTTCAAGGTGTGTTTGGTATCTGTTTGAGGTGGCTACTTGTCGCGGGTGGTGCCGGAGAGGTTAGTGGCCGTCTGAGAGAGAAAACACAGGTGGTAGACGACAATATACAATTTTGAGGTAAAAAATGAAATAATTTAGGAATTCATGGGTGGATTTTTAGATTAGAAAGACTTTAAAACTTAATTTAAAGTTCTAAGAACTTCAATTTGATCTATATTTCTGTTTAGTCCCCTAAAGTCAAATATTAGTTTATTATGCATTAACCCAAAATCAGCTCTTGAAAAATCTCAGATTGACCTCGTTAACTTAAAAAATTCTTTAAATTCCTTATTAATTCCAAATACTTTATTAAAACTTTAAAAGTATACAACTTTCTCGTTTTCGACCCGAAATGGGTCAACGACCTCCAAATAAACTCAAATTCAAACCATAATTTCATTAAAATATTTCCATACATAGTATGTATCAATGGGTCCTACTGCTATGACCAACTCTTATCCGCCAAACATATTTTAGTCCAATTTTATGAGGTTAGTAATAGAGAGAAATGACATTTTTGTATATCCCTAACTGTTGTTTTGTCAACTTATTCTTAACTTTAGATACGGTATAAGCTCCATCAATAATATACATAAAATTATCATCCTAAGAAAGAATTATTAAGTGAAGAAATTCTTGCTTGTTCATGCTTGAACAAGGAAGAACAAGATGCCAAAAATTTATTCAATATTTCTTGGTTATGTTTACAAGTGGTTTGTTCTCCTTATATAGAACCCATGTATCATTCTAGATACGCTACAAATTTGAATAATTCTAAATCCACCAAATAAGGAAATGGGTTGTACTAGACAGGTACAAAAACGGCTCAATTCAAAACTGGTATTTTGTCATTTTGCACAGCACATTCTACGTGGCTGCATGGAGTGCTGATTCAGTGTGCATGGGTGCATGCGGGGCTGGTCATCCAAACCAGAGCTCTCCTTCACTTTGCCTGCCTGCCAGGGCTGGCCATCCAGGCAAGAGCTCTTCTTTGCCTTGCCTTCACTACTACAAAAACCAATTCAACATCAGTTTTAACCCGGTGTCTAACATATATAGTACCGATGTTAAATCCACTGGTGTTAAAAGGGGCCCGGGGGGCGGGGGGGTTAATAACACCGGTTTCGAACCGATGTTAAGACTACATTCAACATCGGTTGACGAATATTGTGTATTTGAATAATAAACTGATGTTAAAGTCATTGGTGTAGCAGGTGAAGATCTTATGACAGCGGTTAAAAACCGTAGTTGAAAATCAAGCTTTAACTACGATTTTTAATCGCTGTCTATTAGAAAATAATAGTGTTGTAAAAACATATGATATGTGAAAGGAGATTTTATATCAGTTCTACACTGATGTGTATTCTAAGAAAGACAACGTCTCTTAGACCGATGTCAAAAAACCGATTTAATTGGTGGTGTTTTATATTTATATGACATCACTTTTTTAAAGTAAGGTATAAACCGATGTCTTTTTTATAGTTTAGCAAATATTTTAATTCTTTTGAATATATATATATATATATATATATATATATATATATATATATATAGTAATAGTAATAGTAACAACACACTATAATTATTGAAATCAACGTGTGATTCAATACTGTAAAGAAATTCAAAAATTCAAATTTATTATTTAAACAAAAGCGTGAGTGCAAATATTCAACAAGTGATAAATATCCAATTGCATGTCAAAGGAATGAATTGCAAAAATTAGTCAAGTCCTCTAATGTAACTATATATCCACAAACTTCAAACAATGCAATGCCATTGCTAGAACCAACTATACATGTCATATCCAATTGCATGTCAAAAGAATGAATCCAAAAACTAGTCAAATCCTCTGTTGTAACTATATATCCACAATCTTTAAATTAATGCAATATCATTGACCACAAGCACCACCACCACCAAAACACCTTAATATCCTGCAAATTAATAAGGCAAATAAGTCAATATCAAGGTTTCTAACAAGAAAATATAGGTGTCGAGTACTTTAATAAAAATATATATTCTATTAACAAAGAACAACTTAAATAATAATGATAACCACATTTTCAGCACATGCCCCAATAATAAAATTACAAGCATGGGCAACATCAAAAAATAGAATAACTAGACAAAAAAAATAATAAATACGACATCTTAAAATTCTAAATTATAATTTATCATGATGTCTAAGCAAATCAAGCAGGTCATTCAACATATAATTAGAAGTGAATAGTTGTTTAAAACCAAGTACCTTTTTGTTGTTAAATTGGATTTATTCTATTTAATGGTGCAGCGAAAATTCGTTGTAACGAATTGTAGAGGCTCGATCTACGTGTCGTGTAGATAATCGTAGCATTTTAAATTTCTCAAATCTATTTATTGGTGAGTGAGAAATAATGCTTTGAAGTTGAACGGTTGCTTAAGTGCATTATTGTTTATCCCACATTGAATGCTAATCAATGTGGAAGGGAGTTTAAAAATATTTACATTTCATTAGTGGACACCAAGTGAGCTAGCAGGTGTTGTGGACTTTATGTGAACGAAGCTCACGCGGGCTCTTAGACTTGGCTTCGCCCGTCCGCCTTCGACGAAGCCGAAGGCGGAGCCGAGCCCGGCCCCGGACCTTGGACCTTGGTCCTTGGTCCTGGGACTTGGGTCTTGGGCAATTGGTTCGAATTGACTGGTTCGATTGGGTGTCCTGGTTTAACCCTTACTAACTTTTTAGCCACGTGCCTTATGGGCCCCTGAACTATCTGAGTACATTTTGTTTTCAAATGTACACTCCTGAAACTCCTGATTGTTCAGGTACGTTTCCAAAACGTGCAAAAACGTCATGCATCTGCAAGCTGTACCTGTCCAGGTTCATGCTGCCAGGCATGAACGTCTGTCCAGGTTTATGCTGTCGTTTGAACGCCATAATGAGGCTTTATGGACGCCATTACAACCCCTGGTGGAAACCCCTATATAAGGGTGGGCTGTCCGTACTTCAGACACACCTGAAACAACACGGAAAACTTAGAACACATTCCAGGGCTGGTCATCCAGACCAGAGCTCTTCTTCACCTTACCTGTTTGCCAGGGCTGGTCGTCCAGACCAGAGTTCTTCTTCACCTTACCTGTTTGCCAGGGCTGGTTGTCCAGACCAGAGCTCTTCTCCACCTTTCCTGCTTGCCAGGGCTGGTCATCTAGAACATAGCTCTTCTTCATCTTACCTGCCTGCCATGGCTGGTCATCCAGACCAGAGCTCTATTTCACCTCGCCTGCTTGCCAAGGCTGGTGTATGCTAACATGCCCCCTCAATTGGAGAGAGAATTTAGAAAGTATAGAAAGCTTCTTTCTGAATCTCTCGAACAATTGGCCACTTAATGGTTTGGTCAATATATCTGCTGGCTGATCTATGGAAGGAACATGCTGAACTTTGATCTGCTTGTTTTTTACCATATCTCTGATGAAATGAACATCCAGTTCAAGATGTTTTGTTCTCTAATGGTGAACAGGGTTGTAGGCAAGTGCAATGGCCCCTTGGTTGTCTAACCAAACTGTGGGAATATGAGGTGTATGGAGGTGAATTTCCTTCAAAAGAGTTTGTAACCAAATGATTTCACAAGCTGCATTGGATAAACCTCTATATTCAGCCTCTGTACTAGATCTGGAGACCTTTCCTTGTTTCTTTGAGCTCCAACTGATCAGATTATTCCCAAGGAACACACATACTCCTGATATTGATTTTCTATCATCAATGTTGGATGTCCAATCAGAATCAGCAAAGGCAGTGAGATGGGAGGATTGGCCATGTGAGAAGTTAATTCCATAGTCAATGGTACCTGAGAGATATCTGACTATTCTTTTAACTGCTCTCCAATGTAAATCAGAAGGATTTTGCATGAATTGGCTAACTATGTTGACACTAAAGCAAATATCAGGTCTTGTGATGGGGGCATACTGCAAGGCTCCTACTATTTGCCTATAAAGTGTAGAGTTATTCAGAGGCTGTCCATCAAACCTAGACAGAAGTGGTTTGGACACCATAGGTGTGGACAAGGCTTTGCAGCCTGTCATTCCTGCCTTAGCTATGATTTCCTGGATGTATTTTTGTTGAGATAAAAGGAGACCATGTTTATGTGGGATGAATTCAATACCAAGAAAGTAACTGAGGTTTCCAAGATCCTTAAGTGAGAAGGATTGATCAATTTGACTGATGAGTGAACTGATTTGAGTAGGATTGTTACAAGTGATCAAGAGATCATCAACATAAGCCATGATCAAAATGATAGTACCATTTGAGATTCTGTAGTAAAGGGAAGGATCAGCCTATGATGTTCTGAAACCAAGAAGCAATAGCACACTGCCAAGTTTGCTGGACCAAGCTCTTGAAGATTGCTTTAATCCATACACGGATTTTCTCAGTTTGCATACTTTTCTAGGGGGAGCATAACTTTCAAATCCAGGAGGGAATTGCATGTATATCTCTGTGTCTATGTCCCCATTCAAGAAGGCATTATCAATGTCTACCTGTCTGATTGACCAATGGTTTGAGACAGCAATGGAGAGAATTGTTCTGATTGTTGATGGTTTGATGTCAGGGCTAAAAGTTTATGTGTAGTCAAATCAAGCTTCTTGTGTGTTTTCCTAGTAACTAATCTTGCCTTACACCTTGTAACTGATCCACTTGTATCCATTTTGACCTTAAATACCCATTTGCAGCTTATCAATTTCTTGTGGGTGGGAGAGAGGTAACTGTCCATGTGTTGTTCTGAATCAATGCTTGAAATTCTCTTGACATTGCTTGCTACCAATGTGGGAGCTTCATTGCCTGTGTATGAGATTTTGGCTCAGTAAAGGGGTCCTCCTGTACTAAATAAGACTTTGGCTTCCTGATTCTTGCTTTAAGCTTTGTTGTCATTGGATGAATATTCTGACCCCTGGGTCCTTCCTGTATATCAGAGTTAGTAGCATTTGATATAGGTAAAACACTATTGTCAATTGGTAAATCAATGATTATTTGACCAATTGGGATGGTTGAGGGATATGAGGAGTTGCTTGGGTTTGATCCTTGTGTGCTTGAGGTGCTATATGAGGAACGGACTGAATTGTAGTGTGCTGGGGAATGGTAAGAGCTGGAGAATGAAGATGAGGTAGAGGAATGGGATTGAGGAGAGGTGGGAGGTGTATTGTTCTGTGAAGGGGCTAAGCTTGTGGTGGGGGTATTTGACTGGGAGGCAGGAATTGTCAAGAGTGGTGCTTGAGGTGTTAGGTCTGAAATGCTTGGAGGTAGTGGTTGTTTGTTTTAAAGAAAAGGATAGATGGATTCATCAAAAACTACATGTCTTGTAATGATTATCCTATTGCCAGGGAGCAAGATTTTGTATCTTTTGTGAGATGGACTGTAGCCTAGAAAGATGCTCTTTGAGCTTCTGAACTGAAGCTTGTGCTTGGTATAGAGCCTAAGGTAAGGGTAACATAGACATCCAAATGTCCTGAGGATAGAATAGTCTGGCTTGTGATTGAACAAAGATTGATAGGGTGTTTTGTATCTGATGACCTTAGAAGGATATCTGTTGATTAGATAAACAACACTGGTGAATGCATCATCCCAGTGTTTGGATGGAACCTGAGAATGAGCTAGCATAGATAGGCTAACCTCAACTATGTGCCTATATTTTCTATCCACAAGGCCATTCTGATGAGGAGTGTATGGACAAGACAACCTGTGAATTATACCATGTTTGAGAATGTAAGAACTGAGTGGTTTGAATTCACCACCTCCATCACTCTGGACAGTTTTGATAGATTTGTGAAATTGTGTTTTTATAAGGGAGTGAAAGTGGATGAAATTCTGTGCAGTGTCTTATTTTGCTTTTAAGAGATAAAATCAAGTGTATATGGTTTTGTGATCAATGAAACTGACATAGTAATTGTATCCATTAAAAAATTTAACAGGTGAAGGGCCCCATAAATCAGTGTAAATGAGGTCAAATGTGTCATAATGAATTTTAAAAAGGCAATTTATGAGCTTCTGATTCCATACAAGCGGAACATAATGATGTGTTTTTATTTCATACAAGCATAAAAGGCCGTTTATGAGCTTAGGGATGGTGCTCTGCGATTATCGACAGTGACATTATTTTGGACAACATCAACATGGTATGCTTTGGCTTTTGGATAATAATCAATCATTCAGTTCAATGATCATGCTCTGCATCAATTTTTTACTTATCATTTGCCTGTTCAGTTTATTTTATTATTGAAGTCATGTTTTCATCTACCATTTTTGGTAATTGCACGACAGCACTAAATTAAATGTTATTCTAAATACATTGAGATAATATTGCGACAACAATTTCCTTTCTGTATTCGTCGTACATGTTGCCGATTCGGGCATTATTTCTATTCAATATGTGAAATATTTAATGGCTATGCATATAATAACATCACAAAATCAAATGTTGATATCGTTATGTATAATTGTCGTCCCATTTGAACAACATATAAGATTAGAATGTGATGAACCCTTGAGAAGTTGTTCTAAAAGCACCCATGATATTGATTGGC
Source organism: Phtheirospermum japonicum (assembly GCA_014905375.1). Lineage (NCBI taxonomy): Eukaryota > Viridiplantae > Streptophyta > Magnoliopsida > Lamiales > Orobanchaceae > Phtheirospermum > Phtheirospermum japonicum. Next base: position 954,908 of record BMAC01000169.1, read on the forward strand.
GTGATTTGTTGAATATTACATTAAATTCGATAAATTTATTTTTTATGCACACATAAAAAGTAGTTACTGAGGACATCAATTTAAATGAAAAAAGGAAAAGGAAAAGAAAAGGGTAGCACAGTCTTTGTTTTGGTTAAGTTCTAGGGTAGGTTATAGATTGGTCCCAATAGCCTCGTCCTCATGGCGTAATTTGTAGTCAACCCCATATCCATGCACATAGTATAAGCAAAAATAAAGAAACCATTACAATTTTCTGTTTTACATGCATATAAAAATAATACAAAGATAAAGTAACCAGCAATTATATGATATCGAAGAGTATGATTGTGTTCTCACTTGTACACAATGTGTGACTGCATAGTATGTATCAATGGGTCCTACTGCTCCGACCAACTCTTATCCGCCAAACATATTTTAGTCCAATTTTATGAGGTTAGGAATAGAGAGAAATGGCATTTTTGTATATCCCCTAACTGTTGTTTTGTCAAATTATTCTTAACTTTAGATACGGTATAAGCTCCATCAATAATATACACAAAATTATCATCTCAAGAAAGAAGTATTAAAATTCTGATTGGTTGAGTTAATTTAAATTGAAGTATTAAAAGTCTGATTGATTGAATTGATTTAAACAGCTGATAGTTGGTAATTAATTTGAAATTAGTGCTTGTTAAATTAATTAATTAAAATAATACTTGTTAAATTAATTAATTAAAGTAGTTGATTGAAAATTAATTTACCATTATAGATATGATTGGAAAACATAAAATATTATACATGAAAAATAAGAAAAATATAAAAAATAAAATAATAATAATAATTAATAAAGACTTTCTAGAATATTTTTTTAAGAAATAAGACAAATACATGAAAAATAATTATTAGAATAATATATAAAACTTTACTTATGATTATTAAAAATATTTTTGTAAAATATCACTCCCCCCGTCCCAAAAAAATAGTCCACTATTCCATTTTCGTCCGTCCCACAAAGATAGTCCAGTTACCATATTTAACATATCATTAATTTTTCATTTCCACTCATACACTTAATTAATATTCTTGAAATATTGGTTGTCTACCTCGTAAATTGAAAATTGATGATTACAATGCAAAATTTTACTATTATAATAACAAATATACTAATTTCAATACTGATTTTTATGAGTATGAATTGACATTAATAAATTCAAGAAGGGCATAATTGGAAAACATAATGACTTAATTATATAAACTACCAATTTCTTAATATGTGTGAAATCAACCGTAGGACCATCAAATTGGGACGGGGGAGTAAGTAATATATTAATTATAAATAAGATATTTTATAAAATATAAAAGGATAAAAAAGGATTTTCTTGAATAAGGTGGAAGCTTATTAGAAAAAGTTACGATTTGTAACTTTTTCTGAATACGAGTTTATTAGACAAAATAAGCTATTAGAAGCTTATTCTTAATTCTTACCAAGCAGCCTAAAATATTTTATTGAGATGGAATAAATTAAAAGTATTTTCAATAAACTCAAACAACCAGGGCCTAAATCAAAGTGTGTATATACAAAAATAAATAAGTGTTTTATTTCATAGAAATGATTATTAACCAAGAATCTGTGCCTTGCATTATCAAAACTCTCTAGTATAATTCTCTCTCTCTATAGCTTTTTTTCCCTTTTTCAAGTGAGGTGGCATTCTTGCATTTTTCATCCCTAAGTGGGCCCCCAAATGTTGATATATTCCCAAGAAGAAAACTGAAGAAAGCCCAAATAATAAAAATAGATGAAAAACGGCGGCGAAAGTGACCGGCCAACTATTAGATTCTCGAGCAGGGCCTGGCCCATTTATTTCCAGACAAGATGAAAGAAAAATATAGTTTAAGAAAGCAAAAAAGAAAAAAAAAAGAAAGAAGAGAAACTGGAAATTCTAGTGATGGGCATAAAGTTTTAATTTCCTATAAACATGATTTGCCCCATCTTTTCCTTAGCTAATAACTCTTTACCAAAATGACTTAACCAACTACAAAAGAACTCAATTATTGAATGGATTGATCTTCATATCTTCCTATGTTTATCCAAGGCTCAGTTGTTTTAAGTTTGGTGTAACCACTTTAACATCTCAATATTTATCGAGTGACAGCAAATTATCATCGGGCAAATTAAGATATTAATTACAAACAGGTGATCCAAAGCTGTCTAGTCCCTAGGTAATGAAAGCTTAAAAAATAAATATCCCACTTTAAAACATGATGCTTAAGTTTTACATGATTATTTTTAAATATACTTTTACGTTAGATGAAAAAAAAAGAAGATAAATTATGGTTGTTAGTATTACTAAGAGCAAGCATGTGCAAAAAAAAAATCAACTTTTTTCTGAATACAATTTAGTTGATGAGAATGTACATTGAATATGAATAAATAAAAAAGTCAAGAAAAACTATATGCATATTATATTTTGAGGAGAAGAAAAAAGAAAATATGCTATTAATTTGAGATTGATGAAGTATTAATTATAGACCATATATTATCTTCTTGTCACAACGTTATTTGCTTCAATATTGAATTAAAAAAAAAAAAACTCTGAGAACCATGGGCATACAATAAGGTTCAATTTCCAAATTCAGTTGTCACTGTTGTGCAAGTTATCATTTGTCTCATCACACAAGTAACACATATCTATAGACTATACATATTGCTTGTGGAATAAAAACAAAACATCAATTTTGTGGCAACTCATGCATTTTTGCATGACAACTGTCAATGAATAAGGAGATGATGATGATGATGATGTATTATTTGCTCATCAATTAAACTTTTTTTTTTTAAAGAAAATAAAAAAATCGTACTCAGATTAGTTTAGATGCCCTTATCGTTGGCAGTTTTTGGTCAATCCCACTACATTAATTTTATTTTATTTTTAAGAATATAATCCTGAAAATCTAACAATATGCAAGGATGGATAAGACATAGCCACGTGGACAGCTTGTTAATTTCTTTTCTTCTACACGTAAAAGATCAAATCATCGGTAATGTAAGCGTACGTGTTTAAAGAGCATTGTTGTTTAAATAAGAAAACCGTCACACCAAATATTTAATTCGAGTAAATAGATAGAAATATTTGGATTGGACGACCAAACTCACCAGTCCAGTCAGAATCAAAATAAAGGGACCATTTTGTCCTTGATATTATATTAGCTGGAGAAAGGATTTTCTATAGGATTGGCTCCTATTACAACTACTAAATATTAATTTTTGGCTCAAGTCATTTTTGCAACACTAATTGCTTTTCCCTTTCTCCTTTTTTGACTTTTTATGCAGTTCAAGTGTGATGTTTAGAGCTAATTATAGCTAACTATTGAATGATCCTTTATATTTGAAGAAAAATACTCAACTTTCAATAAATATATGCCCTTCAAATAGGGGCGAAGTGTTTTTTTTTTTTTTTTCCTTTACGTGGTGCTTGAAGTTTTTGGGAAATTATTATAACCCTCGGATGATTTTAGGAATTTCAAAATCTTAATGATGTGTCAATAGATTATTCGCTAAAAATTATGGGTATGGTAACCAAACATTCAAATGCTCAAATTAATAATTTATTTTTCGAAAGTCAAAATATTGTCTATAATTCAAAAGATTCCAAAAAATAAAGTCATACATAGTATGCATGGGTTTTTATAATAAAATACTATATTATTACAGAAAAATAAAATCTGAATTAGTGAATAATTGAACAAGTCTTTCATACTACAATAAATCTTTCCGTTTCCACAAATACCCTCGATTGTAACTTGCCTTTTTCTTATGTCCACTGATTAAATAATTAATCATCCTGCCAGCTCAGCCTCTCCCTCTCAGCATTACACACCATATATGTTCACTTTCAAATTCCAAACTGCACACATACATACTATATATAAGAACAAGACTTCAGCTGTAGAAAACAATAATATAAGAGTTTGTCTAAATTAAAAAAAAAAAATGGACAATTTCAAATATTATCTTCCTATCTTTCTTCTCCATTTAGCTTACGCTGCAGCCTTCAACATATCAACTGTTCCATTTTCCAAAGGCTTTAGCCCTCTTTTTGGCGAATCAAATATCGTCACCTCGTCTAACGATCAATCTGTTCAACTTCATCTCAATCAATACACAGGCATGTTTTTTTTTTTTAATGTTTCTTTTCCTTCATGGGATGTAATCATTTGAAATTAAAGTTTAATTAGTGTTTAATCTTATTCCTAATACAGGATCAGGCTTTCAATCCTCAGACCTTTACAACCACGGATTTTTTAGCGCTAAAATCAAGCTGCCATCGGATTACACAGCTGGCATCGTCGTCGCCTTCTACGTACGTAACATAAATAATCAAATCAAAATTCCACCAAATTATTAAATAAATAATTATAATATATATGAAAAAATTGCAGACGACAAATGGAGACTTGTTTCGCAAGGCGCACGACGAATTGGATTTCGAGTTCTTGGGCAACATAAGGGGGAAAGCATGGAGATTTCAGACAAACATGTATGGAAATGGAAGCACAAACAGAGGCAGAGAAGAGAGATATTACCTTTGGTTTGACCCTTCTAAAGAGTTCCACACTTACAGCATACTATGGACCACTATCAATATTATGTAAGTCATCTTTTCTTTATTTTCAACTGTCAGTTGCGGCTACGACTCAAATTTGACCATTTCAGTTTAGCCTTTTTTTTTTTTCTTATCTTCAAATTTATAAGCATAATTTGGGGTGGAGGTGGTATATAGTGGCGGTCATGGTCTTCAAAGCTCGAGAAAAGGACATTGATAATATAGATTAATTAGTGAAGCTTAAGAAAATAGGAAAATAATAATCATTCGGTTAGATATATATTATTAAAGAATAACTTATTCTTGTCAATAGTAGAGCACTAAAATAATAAATATATTGAACTTACGGTTGATAGCTAAAAGTCCGTTAGCTAAACGTGACTAATTAACATTGATGGGTAACATATAACAACTGAGTGATTGGTGAGTTAGATGAAACTCAGTGATGCGTACAATCTCATGAGACACCATAAAATTTCTGAATTAATTAGAGTGCGACTTAGGGGTCAAAATTATTTAAGAAAAATATTTAGGAATTTATGGGGTAAAAGAATTATTAAACAAAACAAACGAAAGAAATTTCTTTGTTTTATATTATTCTATTCACCAATGTTTCAATTGGAGTATAATCTTTTTTTTTTTTTTTTTTTTTTTTTGAGAAACTTGAGTATAATCTTGTATAAGATTTACAGTTTTAAAAACGGCTCATGTTAGGTGATAAATTACTTATGTGCCTATAAAATAAGTTAATTATTAAAATGGCACGTCAATGATATACTCAAATATAGAATAATATGGAACAAACAAATTCCTTCTTCTTTTTTACCCCTAAATTCACAATCCAAAAAAGAGTATGAGAGTGAGGGTCAACACAATTTTGATCAATTAACCAAGTTTGAACGTGAATTTTTCAAACTAATTAAAGTTCAAACACTTGATTCATAAAAGATCACTCGTGTTGTCCTTATCACGCTTAGCATAATGAGCTGGTAAAAGATCATTATGACGGAACAGATCCTATGCTTTGTTCCCGTGCTTAACCTAATTGAAGAAAATAAGCACAAGTATTAATTAAGTTTAATTAATGATATAATTGATATCAAGTAAAGACTTTTAGATGGAATGCCTAACATATTGTACCCTTATACGGTTTGCGTGAGCCTAGCTATTTAATATAATATACTATAGCTAGTACCACGCTTGAACAAAATGATCGATGCACATCAGAAAACAATACTATAACTTAATTCACATTTGATAGTAAATTTGACATTTTCATTTTCATTTTTTAAAATTCAAAATTAATTATGCAGATTTTACATCGACGATGTTCCAATCCGGGAGATAATAAGGAATGATGCAATGGGAGCTGATTTCCCATCAAAGCCCATGAGATTATATGCCACTATTTGGGATGCCTCGGATTGGGCTACCTCAGGTGGCAAATACAGAGCGAATTACAGATATGCCCCTTTCGTGGCCGAATTTACCGACCTTGTCCTCCATGGATGCGCCACCGACCTACTGGAAGAGGTGGTGGCCACAGGTTGCGCCCTGAGTGCCGATCAACTTGCTAGTGCCGATTTTGCCAGCATTACCCCTAAACAAGAGTTGGCCATGAAGAAATTTAGGTCAAAGTACATGTATTATTCGTATTGTTATGACACGTTGAGGTACCCGGTCCCACCGCCAGAATGTGTTATTGATCCGGTGGTGAGAGAGCAATTTAAGGACACGGGACGGCCAAAACTCGACGAGAAACATCATCACCGGAGGTTCAAGAAAAGAGGCCAAGTTATGGGTGCTAAGAAGTATGAAAATCAAGAGGATGCGTGATGTGTGTATACCGTATAGTATATGTGTGGTCATATAAAGTATATAGGTGATTTATTTTTAAAAATATTTTTTGGGGTTTTGTTTTGGATTTTTTACTTTGGGATTTGATACCAATAAAACTACATCTATGGACATTTAGATTGGAGTGAAGTTCTTTAGCTATACCATCTTGTAAAATAAAAGTGGCGTGGACCAATTTTTTTTTTTTTTTTTTCTTGACACATTAGAGGTGTTCTGCAAATTTAGTAGTCCGTTCAACAAGATTTTGAAACTGGTTTTAACTTTTTTCATTTAATATTTTTTTTTTAAGAAAAGAACACTTTAAGTTGCAAAGGTTTATCTATAGTTCACTTTAGATTGAAAAAACTATGTGAGTATCATTCATGATCACTAATTTTGTCTCTGCTACGAAAATAGTTCACTTATCATATTTAATATTTTATTTTTATACATATTGTTAAATAATATTTTTAAAATACTAATTTTTTTAAATGATAAATAAAATATTGATAATTAAAATGCAAAATCTTACTATTTTAATGACAAATATACTAATTACAATACTAATTTCTAATGGTGTAAATTGATATTGATAAATTCAAAAATAATATACTTAAAAAATATACTAATTAAATTAATAACTTAATTATATAAATTAACCAAACAACTATTGCGTTGCGAATAACTCCGTTAACATTTAGTTCTTATACGTGGTTAGATGCACGATCAACAAATAATCATGATTTCCATTTGACCGATGAGAAAGAGAAATTATGAACGAGTACGGCTTGGGACTCGATAAACATAAATCAGAGTTGTTATCTTCAAATCTCCATAACTATTCCACTCTATGTTCAACTCATAATATTATTTGGGGAATATCTTTTACGCCCAAAATCTTATCATTTTCAAAGGTCACCATATCAATTATTATTTATAATAACAAATTATATATAAAACACGCATAATTTATATAACTGATTGGTACAAATAATAATTTATATGATCGAAGATAATAATAATAGTTTAAGAGGATAATTTTATTTTTTCCCACAATTGAAAACATAAGTCCACATTAATTATTTTCTAGTTCTTAGGAAAAACATATTTTACATTAATATTCGTTAACTAGTAGAGAGAGAAAGAGAATAGCACCATCTACACCATTAACCATTGTTTTAAAAATTGAATTGGATTGATCGGCGATCAGGTAAATTGAGAACTGGTCTTGAGTTCGGTCCGACTTTTTACTTAATTCCAGTGCTAATGACCGATAAAAACCGACGAACCAACGAACCGACAAAAATCGGTTTCAAACCTTTTTAAAGAAAGAAAATTAAAATAATAATAGGTAGTTATGGCTGATGCTTATCGACAACAATTCACGTCCAACTATTCACTATTTCATGTTGAACTCTTAGAGTGGAAAACAAGGTTTTTTTTTGTTTTTTCTTTTTTTCTTTTTTTTAAGTTTATGTTTTCAAGATTGTTTTAAATGATTCTAAATTTTTAATATTATAATAAATTCATGCAAAAGAGATTAATTCTGAATGATAACGTTGGATTGCAGAATTATAGGTATAAATTATATTCATATTACTCCAATTTTCACTGTAATAATAATTATTATTATTTGCAAATACATATGTGTGTGTAATGGTTCGAATCGATACTCAATTTTTTTTAAATAGTTCAACCGATTGTCGGACTAATTAATAACCTAATTAATTAATTATTATTTTGATTCGGTGTTCGAATCGATTTTTAAAAACATTACCATTAATTGGATTGCAGATAGCCTGAATACTTGGTGGACTCGAAATAAAATAAAAACTAAAACTAAAAGAACTCTAATTCACAAAATTAAAAACTGTCGTGGGGCAGAGTAGGAAAAACACCAACAAACCAAAATTAGTGTCACGCACAAAATCTATCAAAGTTCTCAACTATTTTTAAAACTTAGACTTTGCTTAATATGACTTGCCTAATTTCAAATGGTGGCATAAAATGCAATTTTTAATTTAACACTATGATTTAGATTCGAAAATTATATAAATATTTATAGATTATTTTTTCTTATTAATTATACATCGATGATATATTATCTTATAAATGCTATTTGACTATCAAATTGAAAATTGCCAAAAGATGATAATTCGATATATTAATTATATGATAAAAAAATGGAAAAGATGTTCAATATTAAAACAAAACCGAAAATAAAATAAAAATATTGATTAATGCGTTCACAGGTTTTGTGGTTGATTAAATATTGTGTAGGGTTTCTTTTATATCAGAAATTCTTATTCTTATGGACGGAATATATTTTAATTAACTTCAATTTAGTTTGCTTCTTGATTTTGTTAAGCATGATTCATTATGTTTCTGCATTTTGAGATATGATGATGACTAAGTGTTCGAATGGTTGATTTGCAGGATGTGGAGAAAGAAAAAATTGATAATGTCTATTAGATAATAAAAATATATATATATACATTTCACAAATTTATCAAATCAGAAAACCGGAGTCACCAAAGGGGATTCATTTACCTCAGATTTTTGTAATTAGGTTAATCTCAGGAATAAGCTTTCGTATTTAACCCCTACAATTTAACTTCGCATAATTTCCTCATATATAGAGACCAAGGTCCAAATTAACATGAGATCCAGCTTCATATTCGCGGATCACTTTTCACACGTAAAAATAAAATACACAACTTTATTAGAACAAACATCATTTCACACAATTTTACCAAACTTGAATAAAATAAAACCGCTAATTTCAGTGTCACAACATTAGATTTTCCCGGATATATAATAATTGGTATGGTTTGAAACATAATATGAGCATGCATTTAATAGCTACCCATTTGATATCTTGTTTAAGAAAAACAGACAAAAAGTGTATACTTTGTTTAATTTCTTACTAAAACCAACGTATATTATGGCAGCCACGTACAATTACACAACCATAGAACAAACACCATTTTACACAATTTAAATCCAACTTCAATAATACTATTAAACTGCTAATTTCAGTATCACAATATTAGATTTTTTCCAGGTTTATAATTGGTTGTTTTGAACACAATCTGAATATTAATTTAACAGTTACCCATTATGTATCTTCTTTTTTATTAAAAAAAAGAAAAGTATTTATTTTGTTACATTTACTACAAAAGACAAAATTCTTGGAGGCCAAGTAATAATTCTCAATGGCGGTGGTATTTCATGAATGGCGGAGGGCAAAAGTGTAATTCTGGGTGGCAGTACTGTACGTACGATTAAAATCCTTGGTGGCCAAGTATGTAGGTGCCACCGCCATTTACATTTACAACCCTAACGAAAACCCATTTATATATTATTATATATATAAACTCAGAGTGCAGCTGAAATATTGTCCCTTGAATTGAAACCCAGCAGCTCCTCTTCAAACCATAACCAAAAGAAAAAATGCAGATCTTCGTGAAAACCTTGACTGGCAAAACCATAACGCTCGAGGTCGAGTCCAGTGACACTATCAACAACGTCAAGGCTAAGATTCAAGACAAGGAAGGTCGATCCATCGCTGTTTAATTTTTTTGATTTTTTTTTTATTTTTTTTCCTGTGTGTGAGTGTGCGTGTATTTATGTTTTTTTTCCCCCCATTTTTCTTGTTCAGGAATCCCACTGGATCAGCAGCGTTTGATTTTCGCTGGAAAGCAGCTTGAAGATGGCCGTACTCTTGCTGACTATAACATTCAGAAAGGTTTTTTTCTTTTTCTTTTAAAATTCTTTTTCTCATTTCTTCTCTGTTTTCATTTTTGTTTTAATGTTATCTATCCATACTTAGCTGTTTGGATTTTGTGGAACTTTTTCAATAATTTTCATCTGTTTTTCACTGGAACATGTACAGAATAACTAAGCGAGGCATGCGATTCTTATTTCATGTAGTAATTATTAGCCTAATTGGTTAATTTCTTAAAGCTTTGTGTGAATTGATGGATTTCAAGTAAAGAGTTTCAAATCCCTAACCGATATTATATGTATACATTGCAGAGTCTACTCTGCATTTGGTTCTGAGGCTTAGGGGTGGTGGTGGTGGTGCCATCAAGATTGAGCCCACTCTTAAGCACTTGGCTCAGAAATATATCCAGTACAAACTGATTTGCCGCGTGTATGTTTTTCTTTTGAGTTTCTTGTTTGTTTGTTTTCTGGGATTTCTCTGTTTTCTTCAATTGAGTTTTAATGTTACTGGAGTTTCTTTTTTTCTAAGTCAGTTTTAATTTTCTGTGTGTTCATACTTTTGCTGTTTATATGTAAGTTTTGTTGGAATATTAGCAATATGGTTACATTGGCATATATGAACCCAAATTTGTATTTAGGGTGAATTACAAAACCTAAGGTTCATCCTGATTACAAAAAGGCCACTGTACCTTTTCAGATTATAAATATATACCTCCTTATGATAGTTGGGTTGCACTTTGTGAAATAGAAGCAAACCTCAGGGGGTAAACTATAATTTTGAGAGAGTGTTTTGTTTTTGTAATTAGACAAAACCTTATGGGTGTTTTTGTAATTATGTTTTGGTCATGATGTCAACTTTTGTTCCACTGCAGTTGTTATGCTCGCTTGCCTCTTCGTGCCACCAACTGCAGGAAGAAGAAATGTGGACACAGCAACCAGGTTTGTTTCTAATTCACAATAAGTTCTTTTTCATACTCATCAGATAATTATACATTAATTTGACATATGACAAATCTTTTGCATATTTCTGCAGTTGAGGCCAAGGTCGAAGAATACCGAAAACATACAGATTTGATCGAGTGTTGTTATCTGTGATTCCCCAGAACTTATGCTATTTTGTTGTTGCTATGACTTATGGAATGTTATCTGACTTGTGTTATGTTATTGCTATGTATTAAAATGAATTGCTATCTGACTTGTGTCATTTTGTTGCTGTGAGTGTAGTAGAATGTTTTGATTATATCTATGCCTCTGTTGCTAGGACTTGGTATAAGTATCCAGAATCTTGATGTGTATGGGAGGCATACATAATAAATATAGTCGAGGAGAAAAAATAAAAAATAACCTTAATGTTTTGAGGCGTCTGAGAAAAAAAAAACAGCCAATATGTTTTTATTAAAGAAAACAATACCATCTTTATTCATCAATCAAACACATATCACAAGTTGATTGTAGTAGTTTAGAGAACAGAGAAATCCATTTGTTCAGAGTTTAGATAAGCCAACAATCATTTCGGAGAAAATAGCAACAGCAATCATAATCCTATTGAGATTTAATTTTTTACAACATATGCAAAAAAAAAAAAAAGAAAAAAAAAGGAAAAAAAAAAAGCGACCAAGATCAGATTCCTCTGTAACTTTTCCTTTGCTCTTCGGTGTCAATCTCAACAGTCAATGCTTCATTGAAACTCGATGGCTAAAACCATGTTTAACCATGTTCGGGAGCATGCAAGTTTTACGATGTAAGTTTTGTTTGGTTGGTCGAACTTCGTTTTCCTTTCTCAATTTGTTTGGATGGAAATAGTTGCTAAAAAAACGAAATTAAGGTTGGAGAATAATTTTATTTTACTAGAGAATAGTGATAAAAGATTTGAGTTTTAGAAGTGTGGTTTAATATGATATAAGAAATGTAATAATTAGAATTGACGTAAAATACATATTTGAAGTAATGATCTCATATGAAACCATTCATTTGTCTTTAGCCAGGTTTTATTGTCGGGTCGGTTATTATCAGCACGCGGATCCCCACTTTCTTATTTGATCTTAGCCGTTTACTTTGCGGATTAAATTCCGGTCATTTGTCCATCCTTACAACTCCCAACCCAAAACTCGAGCTTGTAATCCTCCTATCGCTAACTTTGCGGCAATCTCTCCGCTCTCGTTTCTTTTAAGAGAACTAGTATTGTGCCCGTGCGTTGTATGATAATTTTTTATTGTATTTTACCTAAAATAAAAATAATTGGCTTGAGTGTATTAAAATATTTAAATAAGTAATTATATATATATATATATATATATATATATATATATATATATGAGAATCATCCTTGGTTCTCACACCAAAGATAGTTTTTACCTTAATTGCTCCCTATATAAAAATTATTTAAATATTGTTTTAAGATCGAATAGTATTGAAAATGATATAACTTAGTTCATAAAAGAATTATTAATAGATGAAATGTACTTTACAAATTATGTAATTTTTTTCTTATACACGACATTTGTAATTTTGTTACTATTTTTATTCTCATCATCATCGATCAATATTTTTAAATTCTTAAAATTTGTCACCGTGATATAGCAACGTACAACTGACCATGATTGAAAATTGATTTTTTTAGGAAAAGTCCAACGTAAGAGAGATTGTCCTTGAATTTTGTTGATCATCATAGCGTATGACACAATTGAAACTTGAAAGACAACCCCGCATTAGATGGTGTGACAGTCATTAAAGAGATGAACACCAACTCACATGCATTGCTTCTTTGAGAGAGATTAGCCTATACAGTGTGATCGTTTGACAATCCATAATATGTAATGGTGTTTAGAAACTGAATCGAACTTTTTCGCGTTTAAAAATAATGAAAAGCTCGTCCGCAAGAGAACGGAGCTGTTGTATGCGATAAGCTGACTCGAGTCGAATCACAAGGAAGACTAATCGGAAACTATTCCGGTGTTCGATTTTATGTACTTAGAAATGAAAATAAAAACTGAACTAAACTATACTAAACACTCGATCAAATAAAGTTTGAGGTGTTCTAACATCTACGAGCAATAAAATAAAAAGTTTTAAAAAAAAATTAATAAAAGCGAGGGTCTAGTGCGCCGGAATCGTCTCCACGATCGGGGTTGTCAATCCCGATGGCTCTAAATGACCCTGAGCACACTAGACCGATACATCTAGCCAACAAGCATCATCATGATCAAATCATAATTCCAACGCAAAGCATGAATATCATCATGATCATCTCCATAATATTAACGCAAGCAAATAAGCATTAAGTATCGAACGGTAAAAACGAACAACTAATCTAACGAATAATAACAACTAAACTACTCAACCAAATTAACATAAATTACCAACTAGGAAAAATGGTAAAAAGAAAATGACTAAATTAACGAAACTAAAGTACATAACAACATCAAAGCGAAAGTTATTAAATCCAAATACATAAAGCAAATAAAAAGGTGCAGAAAAAACCTATAATCTAGAAAGCAGCAGCCATCCATCGATCTTTAGCGACGAGAAACGAACTCGAACGACGGACGACGTAGAAACTACGAAACTACGAATTATCTAACTCTAATTTTGCTTGAATTGAAAGGGTGGCATGAGCCGAGGGCTCTCGACATTATCTGGACGTTTCCCCCTCGTCCCAGCCCTTCTTGAAAATGAAGAAACCACCGGATTTATATAGAATTTCGAAAATAACCGCTCAAAATGCCGGAGCGTCGACGGTGCGTCAGTCGACGCGAGCCAGGCTGCACGCGTCGACAGGCAGTGCGTCGACTGACGGGCCTAGGATTGACGCTTCAGAACCTTTGCGTCGACGGTGCGTCGACGGTGCATCAGTCGACGCGAGCCAGGCTGCACGCGTCGGCAGGCAGTGCATCGACTGACGGGCCTAGGATCGACGCTTCAGAACATTTGCGTCGACAGTGCGTCAGTCGACGCGGGCGTAGCGTCGACAGTGCGTCGACGGTGCGTCAGTCGACGCACCTGCATGGCTTCGTCCCGTTTTCCTCGTTTTGAGTTGAGATATTAACATTAAACAAAATTAAATTATTTCATACAAAATAAAGTAAAAACACATTGAACACCATAAGAAACGAAAAACATAAAAATTGAAGAAAAATGATAAAAAGATAAACTTAAAACACATAAAAGCACACAACATACGATGCAAAAACACACGAAAATCACATACAAATATGTACAAATCAGAAACTCTGGTGAGTGGACGTCCGACAATATCTCAATGTTTGAATCAGATTTGCATGCATTATCAGAGTTAAGATATACTTTATATTCTCCATCATCTTATGACATCATATGTTTATTAATCAAATCAACGACATCAAGTTTTGGGGAAAGAATAGCACGATCCTCCAAATAAGCGAATCATTCAGTAGTTTTTCTAAATTATGGATATGTGCTCGCCACAATTAACAGAACATGGTCACCATCATCTTTCAATAATAGATAATCTGAATTTCAATTTGAATGATACAATCGTTTGCTCCTCCAACCATTCAATCTCTTATACTATTTATCGAATTGACAAATTTCTTTAACTTGACACCTTCGGGATCTGAATTATGATTTTGCATCCCCACATTCTTAGTCTACTTCAAAACCATGTAATGAGTCCATAAATGTGAGAATTTGATCACCATGTGAACTATGTCTGGTTTAGTGCCTTTTGGAACAGCTGGCAAAATTCGATGAGAATCTCAACCAAGAATTATTATTTTGTTACCAAATAGAAGTTGCGCATTAGAATTGTTTTGCGATCTCATCATGTCTTTCAATGTTTTGTTAGAGTTTTAAAATAATGGCTATTCATCATTAGAGTTTCGTCCCAAATAATGTGTTGTGCATCCACCATTAGTTTGCAAGTGGGGCTCCAGTAAAGATCAAAGTCTTGGTGGATGTTAAAAGGAATCATAAATCTAGAATGCTAAGTTATTCCTTTCGAAAGAAGAGGAGAAGCTATGCCGCTAGATGTTACATTAAGAACAATTCCAACTTGAAAGGAAACCTTAGATTAGACGGTGTGAAAATCATTTTAGGGATGAACAACAATTCACCCGCATTGCTTCCTTGAGAAATATTAGCCTATACAATATGATCGCCAATTTTATAACAACCAACATTACACAACACAATAGAATGTTCGATATTTCTTAACAACATAAGTGGTCATTCTAAACTTCTGCAACACCGTCATCTCTATAAATATTTGTTTGGTCATTCTAAATGAATTAAACAAATTATTTTCACTATCCAGTATGGATTATAGGTCTGCTACAAATTTGGTATGAAGAGAGTTTTTTGCATTATTACCTTTGTATAGTGAGCAAATAATAATATAAGTATACGAAATAAAATATGAATATTTAAATGAAGTTAGAGTGATTGGTATTAAAACGTAAATGTATACCTAACGGAATTATCTACATTTTGAATCTATAAATAAATTAAGTATTGGTGCTTTCAAAATTACCGTCATTAGTAATATTTGCTTTTAGAGGCGACTTTCCCTTATTGGTTTTGGAATTAGTTGATCTTTTTAAGAATCTATTATAGTTTATGCCATAGTGTTCATTTCACTCGATGCTGGTTTCGCACTTGTATTGTTTTGCATGATTACTGAGATAATAACAAAATACATTATTTTATGAAATCAATTCAAATCAAATGTATTGAATCGTAATAATATTTGATAAATAACATGTTGATAGCCAATATAACAAATACTACATTGTATTACACTGTGCAATTTTGCATATTTTAATTAAAAAAGTGGTCAAATTATTTTTGAGAAAAATGACAAATTTGATATTGTTGGACTCACAATAAAAATCAAAATAATATATAAATATACATACCTACATATATATGTATGTATATATATATATATATATAGAACCATTTTTAAATGTAATAAACTAAATATTTGTCATTCTATTTGAATTTTTTTATATTATTTAAGCAGACCAAAAAATCAAACACCGTGAATTTT
>BMAC01000169.1:987225-1014921 GCA_014905375.1 Phtheirospermum japonicum
TATACCGAAGTGAAATTTTGCTTGATCTTCATCTTCTCACACCATTCCTTCAAACCTCTCCCTGTGAACTGGGTGCCGTTGTCTGATACCAACATTCGGGGTACCCCGAAACGACACACTACACTTTTCCACATGAATTTTAGTATGGGTTCCTCTGTGACTCTTGCTAACGGCTCAGCCTCTACCAATTTACTGAAATAGTCCACAGCTACCACAAGGAACTTCCTCTGTCCCGGGGCCATAGGAAAAGGGCCGACCAAGTCAATCCCCCATTTCGCAAAGGGGCACGCTGCACTCATGGTCATGAMCTCTCCAGCTGGTCTGTGCATCAGAGGGGCATTCTTCTGACATCTCTCGCATTTCCTTACAATCTTTTCTGCGTCCGCTTTCAGGAAAGGCCAAAAGTACCCTGTCCTCAATATTTTCTGGTTTAGAGCCCGAGCACCCATATGATTACCACAACACCCTTCATGCATTTCTTTGAGTACCTGCTCGATTTCTTGTGGTCCTAAGCACTTAAGGAGGGGCYTCCCAAACCCCCTTTTGTACAAATTRCCTCCTATTAAGCAGAATCGAGCAGCTCGTATCCTGAGCCTAGTGGCCATACTTCGATCTGTTGGCAAGATGCCTTTTTCTAAGTATGCTTTTATTTCTGCTCGCCAATCCCCTCCTTCGATGAGCTCGGCTATGGCGTCCTCCGTCACTCCCCCAGATGCTATTAAGAGAGTTATTTGCCTTTCCTTGCAATCAATCGCTGAACTAGCCACCTTTGCTAGGTAGTCTGCTCGCCCGTTCTCTTGTCTTGGAATTTGTATCAATTCCAAGTGCTCGAGCTCCTCTCGACATTTTTTAATCTTAGCAACGTATTTTTGCAGTCGCTCCTCTCGAACCTCAAATTCTCCACTGGCTTGTTTGTATACCAACTGCGAATCTAAACGTACCGATATCCTTCTGGCTCCCAACTCCATGGCCATATGTATTCCTCTTATACATGCCTCATACTCTGCCTCATTGTTAGAAGTTCGGAAATTTAGCCTGACAGCGTATTCCATCTCGTCCCCTTCCGGGCTAATCAGCATTATTCCTGCTCCACATCCCGTTTGCCCTGCTGGTCCATCTACAAAGACCATCCACTGGCCCTCCGGTTCCTGAGGTCGGGTCATTTCTTGTAGAAAATCCTCTAAGGCTTGCGCTTTGATAGCCACGCGGTTTTGGAACTCGATTTCATACTCTCCCATCTCGATTACCCACTTTATGAGCCTTCCTGACGTATCCGGCTTGCTGAGAATTGATTTCAAAGGGAGATTGGTTCTGACTACTATTTTATGAGCAGAAAAATAAGGCTTCAGCCGCCTAGCCGTAACTACTAAGGCAAGGGCTCCCTTCTCGATTTCCGCATATCGAAGCTCAGCTCCTTTGAGCGCTTTATTGACATAGTACAACGGAGTTTGTTTTCTTCCTTCCTCCTTAACCAACACCTTGCTCACCGCGGATTCCCCTATGGACATATAGAGGTACAACGTCTCTCCTGGGTCTGGTTTCGTCAAGAGCGATATTTCGGATAAATACGCCTTGAGCTCTTCAAAGGCTTTCTGACATTCTTCATTCCAACAAAAACCTGAAGCCATTCTCAATATTCTAAAGAAAGGAAGGCTGCGTTCTGCAGCTCGCGAGATGAACCTATTCAATGCTGCCAAATGCCCCGTCAGGCGCTGGACCTCCTTCACATTTTTTTGGGGGGGGGTCATATTAATGATAGCCTGAATCTTCTCAGGATTGGCCTCAATTCCTCTTTCCGTGACCATATAGCCTAAGAATTTTCCCGACCTGAACCCAAACGCGCACTTCTTTGGGTTTAATTTCATCCGATATTTCCTCAACGTCTGGAAGGTTTCCGCTAGATCACTTACATGTGAACCTGACTTGATACTTTTCACAAGCATATCATCCACATACACCTCCATGTTCTTACCCAACTGCTGAGAGAACATTCTGTCTACCAACCTTTGGTGTGTGGCTCCTGCGTTCTTGAGGCCGAAAGGCATTACCACGTAACAGTAAGTACCGAAAGGTGTGATGAAGCTGACCCTCTTTTGATCTTCGACTGCTAGCCTTATCTGGTGATAGCCTTGAGAGGCGTCCATCATGCTTAGGAGTTCGCAGCCCGATGTTGAATCTACCATCTGGTCTATTCATGGTAGAGGGTAGTGATCCTTAGGACAAGCCCTATTCAGATCCCTGAAGTCCACGCACATCCTCCAATTATCTTCTAGTTTAGGGACCAGAACCACATTGGACAGCCATTCGGGGAATTGAATTTCTTTGATGTGCTTAGCCTCCAACAGCTTGGTCACCTCCAGCCGGATGATACCCTCTTTCTTGGCCCCGAAATCCCTTTTTCTCTGTTTGACGGGCGTAAATGAGGGATTGATATTGAGCTTGTGCTCTACGACCAAAGGATCGATTCCTACTAACTCGTTCGACGACCAGGCGAATACATCTGCATTATTGCGTAAGAAATTAACCAGCTCTTTCAATATATCTGGAGACAGGGTAGTTCCCACCCGCACGACTCTGTGCGCTTCCCCAGGAACTATCTCTACCATCATCAARATCTCATTTGGCTCGACCCGCTCCTTCYAATCATCRGGTAATGCCTGGGTKTCTGAGTTGCTTGCTCTAGTAGGCTCCTCCTTTTTCTTCCCCTGTTTTACACTCTGTACATACAACTTCCTCGAAGTGTATTGGTCGCTACCGACTCCCCCCACCTCACCCCTTACAGGGGACTTCATCTTCATATGGTAAATGGACACCACTGCCTGGAAACTGCTGAGTGATGGTCTCCCGAGCATGGCATTATATGCCGAAGGGGCATCCACCACCAAGAAACGGATCATCTTGGTCTTTCGACAATGTGCCTCGCCTAAAGAGACAGAGAGTACTATTGACCCTAAAGGCTGTATAGTACCTCCTGCGAACCCAATCAAAGAGGTCTCTACTGGCTCCAACTTCTCCTCAAGATCCATCTTTTCCAAATAGTCCAGAAATAAGATGTCCGCCGAACTTCCTGTATCCACAAAGATGCGTCCGACTTCATAATTAGCTATCATTGCCCTGATCACCAAAGCATCTGCATGTGGTCTTAGAATCTCTCCAACATCCTGAGGCCCGAAGTGTATAACCGGACTATCTACCACTTGCCCGATCTCAAGTCCTTTCCTCCTCTCCGGTTCAGCTGCTCTGACGTACCCCTTCCTCAATCTATTTGAATCACCGTCTCCAGGTCCTCCTACGATCGTGTTAATCACCCCTCTCCTCGGGGGATCTTTCTCTTTCTCCTCGTTCCTTAACTCTGGGCGCTGTGCTGGTGGAGATTGTCTACCCCCTTTCCTAAAGGTTGCTCTACCCTTTCTCCGCTCTGTGTACACAAATTCCTTCAAATGTCCTGCTTGGATGAGTCTCTCTATCTCATCCCTCAGGTGAGTGCATTGCTCTGTGGTGTGTTCATAATCATTATGGAAACGACAAAACTTGTCGGACTTCTCCCTCTTAGGAGTTGCTGAATATGTTCGGGGCCACTTCAAATCTGGTCGCCGCTCGATTGCTACAAAAACCTCATCTTGCGGGAAGGCAAGAGGTGTATACCGATCCATTCGAGCCTTGCTAATTCCTATCTCAGACCTGGGTTTCTTACTTGATCCTCTATCCTCTCCTTTTTCTCTTCTCCTCTCTAACTCCTCCCCCCTGTCCCTACGCTTATCGACTTCATCCTTCACACGTAGGGCCTCTTCCGAGTTGATAGACTTCTCAGCCCGGGCTAAGAGGTCTCCAAAGCTCCTGGGTGGTTCTACCACTAGAGACTGGAAGAAATCTCCCTTCTTTAGTCCCTGGGCTAAAGCATTCATCAATGTTTCTTCTGAAGCTGARGGCACCTCCAACTTAGCTGTAGTGAACCGTTTTATGTAGSCTCTGAGGCTTTCTCGCTCTTTCTGCTGGATGCTGAATAGCTCTAGTGCCATRTTTTGGTATTTTCTGCAACTAGCGAACTGGTGTAGGAAAGCTGCACTGAACTCTTCAYAATTYTGTATCGATCCTGGRGGCAGTTGACTGAACCAAAGTTGCGCCGCCTTAYTAAAGGTGGTGGGGAAGACTCTACACATTACTGCATCAGTGAATTGGTATACTGTTGCTGAATTCTCATATCTGCACAAATGGTCATAGGGATCTGCGGTCCCGTCGTATTCGAATCCCATCGACTGGTAACCGCTGGGTAAAGCATCTRTCAAGACCTCTTCAGCGAATGGGGTCYCCCYACYAGCTCTTGCCGGAAGAGCRTGACTTGCTAACTTTCGCTTGAGCTCTCTCATCTCCTTATGCAGGTTTTCCACCACCTCCGGTAGATCCGAAGCATTCTTGCTGAAAGTGTCATCCGTTGACACAGCTGTACTCTCATCATCTAGCGGTCCTGAACCGTGGGGCGGCTTTGATACATTTTCCCCTGCCTGGGTGTTTCCTCGAGGTGGTGCTGAAGGTGGTGCACCCCTGTCAGCCAATCTCTTGTCAACCGCCCCCTCCACAGCTCGTGTGATAATACCTGATAACTGCTTTAAAAATAGTGATCCCAACGGGTTTGCTCCTGGGGCTGATGAGAATCCTGTTTCAGGAGTCGGGTTAGGGGTTTTCGTAGCCAGGTCTGGGGGTGTGCTCTGCGGAACACCTGCCTCTTCCACCGTTCTCCCTGTCGTGCCCGTCATCGGTGTCTTATTCAAATCCCTATCCAGATTTCGTCGTAACTCCTCCATCCTTGCGCACTTCAGAACACTCACGTCTTGAAATTGATGATATTTCCCACAGACGGCGCCAATTGTTTGTTACCTGAAAATGGGAAGCCGATGAATGCCTCCAAATCTTCAAAAAGAATCTCCCAAAACTGGAAAAGGGGATGCCTGCAACCAACAAATGTTAGATGGGGACCGGAAGGATTTTTCGGCGAACCCCCTCCGATGCTTAAGTTAGTAGAGGGAGAGAATTCGAAGAATAATTGCTTGATTAGAGAATGACTTATCTTTTGTACTTTTGTGATTATCTATTTATAGGTGTACTTTTCTAGGGTTTCCTTAAAATTAGGGCTTTACGCCACGTCACCCTTCTAGACTTCTCTTTTGGTTACTCTACCTTAGGCTAGAGCCTCAAGGTCCTTCATATGATCTCAACCTAGGTCAAAGATCTCGAGCTGTATACACAGCGCTGGTTTAACCACTTGACCTTGAGCTAGAGCCATAGGGCTGAGCTGATCCTGATCTCTTTTATCCTGAAATAAAATCTTATTTCACAATAATTCCATAGAATAAATAGAAATAATTTAAATCCGGAATAATCATTTACTAAATTCTAAAAGTAACCAAACACACTTAAAATGCTATAAATTATAAAATAATCATAAAGATATGAATTTAGTTAAATAAATACAACATGTATGTTTTAATTATAAATGGTTCTTAATAATTTCTAAAATAAAATAAAATATAAATATAAATATTATAATATAATAATATAAATATGAAATTGTTTTGAAATCAAATAAAAATATAATAAAATTATCATTAATTTCTAAATATTTATTTTAACGACATTGAAAGAATAAATTGGCGATAGTGATAAAATAAATTAAATAAATATATAAGAGTTAATTTTAAATAGTTTTTATCTATTGAAAGTTGATAATAAAATAATAACAAATATCAAGAAGTTATAATATATAACAAAATAAATCATAAAATATTTTGAAACAGAAAGTAATATACTTAATTAATGTATATTATAAAAAATTATCTCCTAAATCTAGAAAATAAAAAAATATAAATATTTTAAAAATATAAAAAATACTACAAAAATAAAAAAAAGAAATATCAATTAAATGAGGCACATATTAAAATTTTAATTGAGGGATTTTGTATTCTATTTTACTTTAGTTATTATTTCTAAATCAGCCCGTTAATTGACTCGAGATAGCCACTTGTAATTAACCAACAAGTCATTGAGTCAGCTGATGAACCCGATAATAAATTAAAATTTATATATAGATTTCAGTTTATATGAAAGTAATTATATAACCAAGAGTAATAAATCATTTATGTGTGGATTTCTAACATTAAATACTTAAAGTTATAGTAATTAGTCACAAATTAATATACAAACATTCATAAATAATTATTTAGTTAAAATTTTTAAAATAACGTATTGAATTCTTTATATTATACAATTATATAATCATTATTTTGTTCAGCCCACATATAGTTTTGATTCCAGACTTTAATCAAATAATTGTATAAAGTTATTTACCTTTCACTTATGTTCATAATATAATTTTTTTAATTTTTTTTAGGAAAGCAAAAAAAAAAACGAAAAAAAGTGTCATTGTCAAGTTTGTGACACGTTTAGTGTCAAAGTTTGGGTCATCCGAGTTTCACTCGAGTCACATGTAGAAAATTAAAAGATATAACGCTATTAGGTTTATCCTCATATCACCTGGTCTGGTTAACAAATAAAATTATGAAAGAAAAGACAAGTTCTTGTTACCGATTATAATTCTTTTTTTGTCTTCTTGCATCAATTTTCTAGTTGTACTCAGACTCTTTTTTTTTTTAGTTAACAAAATTATTAAATAATTATTAAAATCAAATTATAAATTTTATATTTTTGTTATTCATTTTATTTTTCCCAATTTTATTTTCATTATATTATATTTCTTCTAATTTCTGATTATTTTTTATTCTTATATTTATTTAATAATTTTCTATATTTTAATGGTACTTTTTTTGTAACTTTGAATTCATATTTGATTTTATAATATTAACAACCTTTTGATTTGTTTTCTATTTTTTTTTTGTATTTATTAAATAAATATTTGTAATTCTGCTATTGAATCAGCGTAAGGGGATGTCGATGAGGGTACAATAGATAAAAGAATTCGCTTTGGTTCAGAGCTTGAATCAGAATATCCTTCAGTCACCCCAGGTGAGGAGTTCGGCTAAGCCGGATTGCTTAGAAATGGAGATGCTCATTTTCACAATGGTTGTTTGGACATTTATAATATTAGCAACTTTTTCGGGTTTTGCTGATTTTTTAACTAATTATTTAGATTTATTTATATATTATATATTATATATTTATATTTTATTTTTCAGATTTCTTATACACACATACACACACAATATTTTTGTAGTTTCTATTATTGTTTTTTATTTTATTTTATATTCTTATTATTTCTTTTATTTTTATATTTATTTAATAATTTTATATAATCTAATTATGAATTATTCTGAGTTAATTTAACTTATTTTTGAAATTTTCTCTTTAATTTTATTTGATTGTTTAATTTTTGGGTTTATTTAATATTTATGAAATAAATATTTTTAGTTTAATATAAGTTCTTATATTTTTATCTATATGATTTTATTAATATTTTTAATTTTATTTAAAGTATTTGAAAAAATATTTATATTTTACTTTTACTTTTTTTTGTTATTCAAATTTATTAACTAATTGTTTACATGTATTCATATATTTATTTTAAATAATTTTTTATATTTTGTATTTTCTTAAAAAAAATTATATATTTTTTATTTTTCTCAGATTTATTTATTGTCATGCATAATCCTTCTATATATTTAATATTTTTCTTTACATAAATCTAATCTCAAAAAAATATTTATATAAATGACATTATACAAATAATAAATATGTATACTACAAATAGTAAGTAAAATAGGCGGGAAGATTTTGAAAAATATTTTTAAAATCGCTAGCCTATAAATATATATAGGGAAAATTCCCACTTGATACACAATTGAACAAATATAATTCCATTTAATCACTCAAATTCTTTTATTCCCATTTAAGTCAAATTAGTCCTACTAAGTCATAAATTACCATATAAATTATTTATAATGCCCTAGTCTAATACATAACTTATTTATGTTATTCATGGTAAGTAGTGTCAACTATCCAATTAATCTTACTTAACTTTCATGAATCATCTCAATTTGCAAAGTGATAAGTAAAGAAAAAAATCAATAATAATCCACTCTTCTCTACACAACCCAATATAAATTTTTGTTAGCGTGCAGTATGGAATTTTATTATACTAGTATGTAATTTTTTTTATAATGGAATTTTATTCTACTAGTACGAAACAATTGAGATATAGTATGCTATAGTAGTACAAAATTAAATTAACAATTGATTTTTCAATATAATAAAAATTCCATACTACAATTACAACCATTTTTTATATATAATCCTTGTTGAGAAATAACTAGTATGCAATTATATCTTTATATGTAGTATGTAATTCAATTTCATTACTAGTAGTATGTAATTCAATTCATAAAATAATGTAGTATGTAATTTTAATTAATTATTATTAAACTAATACTGGGTTTACAATATTAATTTTCATCAATTATTATTAAATTCAATTCATGAAATTATGTAGTATGTAATTTTAATTACTTGTTATTAAATTAATACTGGGTTTACAATATTAATTTTAATTAATTATTATTAATTTTTTTAATTTCTTTTAGAGAATATGAAAAATAATCATACATAGAATGCAAAACATGGAGAATTATCTAACTAACCTGATTCTCAAACTGAATTACTACTGATTTCAAATAATACAATTTATGTAATTACCATTGTTCTGAAAATCGGACCGGTCATCGAAACCGGTAAAAGCTACAGGTTCAGTGGTTTACAGGTCCAACCGTGGTCGGACCGGTTATATATATATATATATATATATATATATATATATATATATATATATATATATATATATATATATATATATATATAATATATATATATATATATTAAATATGTTATAAATAAATAGAATAAATTAGATTAATAAAATATATGATTATAAAATATTTTAAAATTTAATTCAAAGAGTCCATATGAATAAATATGAATTCATCAACCACAATACAACATAGAAAAATGTAGTTGAATTAAATATAATGAAGAAAAATCAAATCAAATAGTTCAATTCTAATATCATCACTCCAAGTCCAACAACTTCCAAATGAAATAAAATTAGCCATCATAATTTGTATTTATTTGTACTCCAAATAAAAAAAATAAGACCCTGTCAAATTTTATTTAATATAAAAATTAGAAAGCAAAAAAAAAAAAAAAAACAGAAAAAATCAAAAAAAACGGTTGAACCTGTCACAGGTTCACCGGTTCAACCGGTTCTTGACCGGTTTTTGACCCCAGCGGTTTGCACATGAAAACCGGACCGGTGTGGTGACCGATTCCCGGTTGAACCGGTCGAACCGGCCGATCCGGTCCGGTTTTCAGAACTATGGTAATTATTAATAAACTAGTATTGAATCACTATTGACTTTTAAATTGATTACTGCTAATAATGCTCCACACTTATGAGATTACAATTGTAACTACTACCTTTTTTGAGATGACCATTTACTAAATATTAAATACGATTTGACTTTCCATTTTCTTACTCTTGTCTAATAAAAAGAGGGTAGTATGGTACAATTAGAGTTGATTTGGAGTTAATGGGAAGATAGACTTTGACTTGAATTAATTGGAATATAATTTTTATCTTTTGGTATAGATGGGGAATTGCCCCATATATATATATATATATATATATATATATATATATATATATATATATATATTATTGTTATTATTACTTAATAAGAAAAAAATATGATTTAATCAAGTAGGCATCCCCGTTACAATGAATTTGGTCAAATTTTTCAATTTGGGTGCCACGTGTAATTTTTAAAGACCGTGTCAAATTCCGAGTAAACTTGGACTAAAATGTACAGTTAATTTAATTAATAGACTAAACCCCTTATTTAGCGGATGGATTTATAAGTCCCTAAAATTAATTGGCTGATTTTCTATTTTAGCATTCATGAGCTCCTAATTCCTAGATGTGTTATCATTACAAAGTCATAAGAGTCTCAAATCTAACTAGAGCACACACCAAGTCACAATCGCTTTTTTTTTTCCCGAGTTCTTTCATATGTACTCCTATGAGCAGCATAATTAAAGCCACGCAACAATGAGAAAGAGTCGAGTGTTTTCTTGAGCTACAAATAATTGAATCAACCTTTAGCATAAGTGTTTTTTCCCAGATTTATAATTGAGTGTTTTAAACACAATCTGAATATTAATTTAACAGTAACCCATTTCGTATCTTCTTTTTTATTAAAAAACAAAAAAGAATTTATTTTTTTACATTTATTACAAAAAAACGAAATTCTTGGAGGCCAAGTAATATTTCTCAATGGCGGAGGGCAAAAGTGTAATTCTGGGTGGCAGTACTGCTGTACGTACGATTAAAATCCTTGGTGGCCAAGTTTGTTGGTGCCACCACCATTTACATTATTTGCAACCCTAACGAAAATCACCCCCCCCCCACATATATAGATATATAAATTCACACGTAAAGATAAAATACACAATTTTACCAAACTTGAATAAAATAAAACCGCTAATTTCAGTGTCACAACATTAGATTTTCCCAGATTTATAATAATTGGTATGGTTTGAAACACAATATGAACATGCATTTAATAGCTACCCATTTTATATCTTGTTTAAGAAAAACAGACAAAAAGTGTATACTTTGTTTAATTTCTTACTAAAACCAACGTATATTATGGCAGCCACGTACAATTACACAACCATAGAACAAACACCATTTTACACAATTTAAATCCAACTTCAATAATACTATTAAACTGCTAATTTCAGTATCACAATATTAGATTTTTTCCAGGTTTATAATTGGTTGTTTTGAACACAATCTGAATATTAATTTAACAGTTACCCATTATGTATCTTCTTTTTTATTAAAAAAAAGAAAAGTATTTATTTTGTTACATTTACTACAAAAGACAAAATTCTTGGAGGCCAAGTAATAATTCTCAATGGCGGTGGTATTTCATGAATGGCGGAGGGCAAAAGTGTAATTCTGGGTGGCAGTACTGTACGTACGATTAAAATCCTTGGTGGCCAAGTATGTAGGTGCCACCGCCATTTACATTTACAACCCTAACGAAAACCCATTTATATATTATTATATATATAAACTCAGAGTGCAGCTGAAATATTGTCCCTTGAATTGAAACCCAGCAGCTCCTCTTCAAACCATAACCAAAAGAAAAAATGCAGATCTTCGTGAAAACCTTGACTGGCAAAACCATAACGCTCGAGGTCGAGTCCAGTGACACTATCAACAACGTCAAGGCTAAGATTCAAGACAAGGAAGGTCGATCCATCGCTGTTTAATTTTTTTGATTTTTTTTTTATTTTTTTTCCTGTGTGTGAGTGTGCGTGTATTTATGTTTTTTTTCCCCCCATTTTTCTTGTTCAGGAATCCCACTGGATCAGCAGCGTTTGATTTTCGCTGGAAAGCAGCTTGAAGATGGCCGTACTCTTGCTGACTATAACATTCAGAAAGGTTTTTTTTTCTTTTTTTCTTTTTTTAACTTTTTTTTTTTGGGCATTTCTTCTCTGTTTTTTATTTTTGTTTAAATGTTATCTACCTATACTTGACTTCGCTGTTTGGACTTTGTGGAACTTTTTCAATAATTTTCATCTGTCTAATACTACTATGTTTACCTGAACATGTACAATGTTATGCGAGGCAAATGTAAATGTGCAAGTCTAATTCTAATTTTCCATAGTATAGTAAATTTCTTAAGGCTTGATTTTGATATTTTGCAGAGTCAACTCTGCATTTGGTTCTGAGGCTTAGGGGTGGTGGTACTGGCACCATCAAGATTGAGCCATATCTTAAGCACTTGGCTCAGAAATACATCCAGGACAAGCTTATTTGCCGTGTGTATGTTTTTCTTTTGAGTTTTGATTTTATGGGATTTTTATTTATTCTAATTGAATTTTCGTTTACAGTTAAAAATATGTGTAAAATTTTGTTGGAATATTATTATTAGTATTTACAAAACTAATAATTTGTAGTTAGGGTAAATTACAAAACTACCTCTAAGGCTCAGCGTATTTACAAAAGGCTCCTCTTATCTTTGCAAATTACGAATACCTTCTGAAAATACTTTGTGAAACAAAAGCAAACTTGAGGGGATAATTGTAATTTTGAGAGAGTTTAGTTTCTGAGACTACTAAATCTTATGGGTATTTGTGTAATTATATTTTGGTCATGATCTGTACAGGTGTTATGCTCGCTTGCCAATTCGCGCCAAGAACTGCAGGAAGAAGAAGTGCGGGCACAGCAACCAGGTTTGTAATTCACAATACCTTCTTTTTCATACGCATCAAATAATTATTTATTAGTTTGATATATGACAAATCTTATTCATATCTTTCTGCAGTTGAGGCCAAGGTCCAAGAATTCCGAAGCAATTGATTTCTGATCGGTGGCGATTTAGAATATTGACTCTGTGATCCCAAATCTTATGTTATTTTTGTTGCTAAGTTGAGAGTTGTCTGTTGTTTACTGTTGAGAATTCTATGGTTTTAAATAAAATTAACAGTGTCTGTTTTGATACTATCGTCTCTGCCTCCGTTGCTTTTATGGCTATTCATTTTTCGAAATTAGGACACAACTATAAAGTATCCAGAATCATGATGTTTATATAAGTCAATAAACATAATAATATAAAATAAGAGCATTGACATAAAAAAAAGACAATTTTCTTTTATTAAAGAAAAAATGATAAATATATCACAACACTTTGATTTTTCCTGTGACATGGGCAATCGATGCTTTTGGGACTCGCCTTTAATTAAAAGTTTGCTCCTCATCAGGGATTTTATGCTTTATCGTTGTGGCACGAAAGAGTTGGTTGAGCAGCAGCTAAACGATTGGCGTACCAGRCTTTTGACAAACACGAGGSGAAATGTTTATGATTTTTTCCGACCGGAAGGGCCCAAAAAGCCGTGGGCTAATGTGGTGTGGGCAAGCGGCATCACGCCGAAACACTCTTTTGCACTTTGGTTGGCTGCACAGGGACGTCTACGGACTAAAGATCGTTTGGGTTATATGGATTTGGGGGACAATACTTGTAGTTTTTGTGAAACCGAACAGGAAACTGCTGCTCATCTCTTCTTTTTGTGCAGTTTCAGCGCTGAAATCTGGGCAGCAATCAGAGGATGGATTGGAATTGCGAGGCAAATGTCAACCCTTAATAGCGCACTTAAATGGGTCAAGAAAGACGCACGCGGGAAATCGAGACAATCAAAGGGACAGAAAATCGCTTTAGCTTCCACAGTTTACCACATCTGGAATGCTCGCAACCGCCTCATTTTCGAAGGAGAATCGCTTAACATGGATTTAATTATTTATCGCATAATAGTGCACGTCTATAAAGTAATTACTCTTTATTTCCAGTATTATTTAGGAATTTAATGCCAATTCCAGAGTGAGGAGCCAACTTGTGGCTGTCCCTCTTTTGTATTTTGCGTTTTCACACTAAGGTGCCAACCTGTGGTCGCCTTTTGTGATGGTATCTTTTCCCGGGACCTGGTGATTGTGTAACACATTTTTGATCTATATAAATTTATTTACCGATCAAAAAAAAAAAAAAAAAAAAAGATTTCAGCCCAATATACTAATATTTTTAAATTGCAATGCTATTCTTCTAAATCAGGAAATATGATATTTTATGATAGATTCATTATCACTAACATACGTAATTATTTTCAAGTGTGCTAAAAAAACCACTAATCTAGCCCCTCGAGATAAAAAAAATTGAAAGCCAAATTCATGAAATAGACCCTCTATTTTTATATTTAAAGAATAAAAATTATTTTATTAATTATTAACATAAAATATAATTTATTAATTCATAAATAGAATAATATAGTTTTATTAAAAAAAAAGGGAAGGAACAAAATATAAATGAAATAATTTAGGGACCAAAAAAAAAAGAATTATAATTAAGGGAAAAAGAAAGTCTCTAATAATATGGCTTTATAATAAAAAAGAGACTAGGATTATTAAATAATTAATACATTTTTAATTCGAAATTGGTAGTTACAACGTAAAAAAATAAAATAAAACTTTTGGGTCGGGACACCACTCACAGGCGCGTCCCGCCCGTTTAAATAATTAAAAAAATTACAAATACCGGGACGCCCCTGTCATTGGCGTCCCGAACCATTTTATATAAAAAAAAATTGGGGGCTCAATTGAAAAAAAAATCGAGAGAACAGACGCCACTGAGAACGGCGTCCCGGGTGGAATTGCAAAAAAAAAAAATTTGAAAAGCGGGACGCCAGTGAGAACGGCGTCCCAGCCCTATTTGAATAAAAAAGATCGGAACACAAACCCTAATGACATGAGGTTTATTCTAAACCCTAACATGTTATCTATAAACATATGAACTTATTTATTTATTTAGATTTTTATGTTTTTATAATTTTTTATTTCTAAATAAGTAAATATTTTTATTTATTTAGGTTTTTTTTTTATAATTCGTTTTAAATTTTTATTAGGGAAAATGAATCAACATATCTATTATTATAAGTGCATATCATAATAATGTCTTAAAATTACAAAAAAAATTTATTTCAAGATTAAAATACAATAAGAAATAAGATTAAAATAGCAATAAGATATTACATATGTAATCACATTGGTAATGACGGAATTCCAATGAGATTGTGGTATTGACAAATGCAATTCAAATAATTTTTATTGAATACCCAATCCATCAAATCGAATAAAAGTTCTCCATGTTTTAGCTATGTAGCAGTAAATTCAGCATCGTCTGCCACGTTGTTCCAAAAACGTACTAGCCATTCTGGCGCTTGCACTTTATTGGTCTCATGATCCGAACTACAATGCTCGTTTCCAAGCATTATATGAAAATGTCTGTATCGTTTGTCTAGAAGTTGAACTCGAGCGGTTATGTCGGATATTGTGAAGTCTTTCCCGAACGCAACATTGATTTTGTCCAATAAGATCCATGTGATATTGTTGTGTAATCCTCTTCTAGATCGTAAACACCATTAATCTTACTCTCACGGAGGTCGTCAACCAGCTTAGTATCCATATGGATGCTCCACTTGGTAAATTTTGTATCGTAGAAAAAGAAATCTTCTTCGATATCAAAATATGGTACATTGTTAAGTTGATTGGAACTCATTTTTTCTTTTTGTTATGGGAATACCTAGATGGTGGAGAATACCAAAGGTGTAAGTGAATTGTTTTCAAAAAATCTAGTCCAATATTCCAAATTTAAAGATAAGTTACAATTTCACAAGACATTTGTACTTAATGCGTAGTCTTTGTCACAACTAAAGATGAAAACATAATACTTAATGTGTAGTCTTGTCACAAAGAAAGTTAAAAAATGTATGAAATAGTGTTAGGTATTGTCACAACAAAAGTAAAAAAACCTATTGATACATGTGTAATCTTTTCATCGACAAGGTTGGATAAACATTAAATAAATAACTTTATTAAATAAGGAAAAACAAAAGATTACACATTTGACTTAAATAAAAAACTAGAGGACGTGACAAATTCAAACATTACAAATTAAACATAGTACATAGTTGCACACTCAAACTAAGGTCATTTTGATCTTATTTTATTACACATTTGAGTACTAATTAATAAATACTTCATCTCAATTTCTTCGATCCTGTCGTAAATTTCTGAAATAGTAGGTGAAATTATGAAACGACTCTTAAGTAGACTTTTTACCTGCGGGACGCTCAAGATCACATACGCTTTTTTTGCAACTCTTTCAACACTTTCTTCTGATCGATGAAGATTCCAAAATGACTTGTTCCATCTCCATGGTCCATGGGGTGAATACATGATCATAGTAGTTATTGTGTATTTTTAGTACATTTGGATGGTTTCGTCAAAACTAGCCATTATTAGTTGGTATAGTTTATATTTTTTGGTAAGTTTTTCTCTGTGTGTGTGTGTATATATATATATATATATATATATATATGCGTAATATAATTGTGAAGTGTGCATATTAGTCTCCGTGTGCGTAAAAATACATTGCATTGCATTATTGTACTTGGTTGAAATGTCTTCCCATGTCCATCAGTGTGTAAAAATACGCGCACTGATTATTGTAGTCAGATTTGTAAGTGTTTTGTATTGGTGATAAGACAACACAAACACGTGAGAGCATTGAGATATGTGACATTGCAGTCATATTTCTCCATTGAGAAACAGTGAAAATGCAACACACGCATAGAAAAAAGAAAAAAAAAACGAAATGCATCTTTACCAACTACAATTATTGTGTCATTGTGTTGTCTTGTAATCCGGTACAATATGTCACAGAACACTCTAAAATTTCTGTCCACACACATATCAATGAAATGCAGCTTTGCCAGCTACAATTGTTGTGCCGTTGTGTTGTCTTGTCATCCTGTATATTATTTCACAGAACACTCTAAAATTTTTGTCCACACACACATCAATGAAATGCGGCTTTGCTAGCTATAATTGTTGTGCCATTGGGTTGTCTTGTCATCCGGTACATTATGTCACAGAACACTCTAAAAATTACTTGAATAACTGCTCTCCTTGCTATAAATACGTTGGGGAACAAATAATGGACAATTCATCAGCAAATACACATCAATGACTTCATATCTTATTTGAAATAAAACTAATGGCAGATTACTTCAACGACACGGATGGTCCTCCTACACTTCGGTCAAAACACTCGATTACGACTATGAATTCAACACTAAGTGGACACTCACTAGAGACGAACGTATACTGGAATTCCTAGTCCTCGAAAACGATATTTAAGGATGGAATCCAAATGAAGAACCGTTACCAGATAACCGAGTGAAAGAAGCCAAGTGTTTACTTAACTTATGCTTTAAAAATCAACATGCCATTTCCGGAGATGACATCATAGCTAGGATTGTCCAATTTCAAAGCCGATCCAAGTTCTTTAAAGAATTGATTCAGACCCCCCTGTGGAACGAGAATGTGAAAATGATCTTCGGTGATCATAACGTACGAAAAAGGTATGCTTGTAAGTTCTACACTCCCTTTTCGATTATTACAAGTAATTTAAATCTTTCATTATCATTCTAACTTGTTGTGATGAATATATGATTGTCCAATCAAAAGCTATTGCAACGCTTTTGATGAGGAACCCTTGCTCAATAAAATGCAAGCACTCTTTGGAGATGTGTATCCAACTAACCACAGTGGAAGCTCTACTAGTGGAAGTACTGTTGACCATTGCATGTTGTTTTACCGATACTGCTCTACCTGTGTGGATTGAATTTTCGTTGTGTAATGTTTTTATGTTGTTGTGCCAACACTACTCTATTGCTATGGATTGCGTTTGTGTTTTTGTTGTGTAATATTTTTTTGGTGTGTTATTTTTTATCTTGAAAGATTGTAATTTTAAT
Source organism: Phtheirospermum japonicum (assembly GCA_014905375.1). NCBI lineage: Eukaryota > Viridiplantae > Streptophyta > Magnoliopsida > Lamiales > Orobanchaceae > Phtheirospermum > Phtheirospermum japonicum. The sequence continues at coordinate 1,004,662 of BMAC01000169.1, forward strand.
ATTTTTATTTAATAGTTGTTTGTTTGCTTTATATATTTGATAACTACTGGGCGATAGAAAATAGAAAGTGAACTACGCACTAGGAAATTTCAACACAATTAAATTAAATTACACATCATGAAAAATAGTGGGATCCCGTGCCACACCGCCTTTTTTTATGTCCTTACGTAGGTCGTGATCATGTCCTTGGGGGGGTGGGGGGCTGGTGGTTCTTGAATCGACACTTGCTCGTCACTTTCGTCCCCATTCACATATAAACCCCAACTCTGATGTGCACGATTCGCAGTTTCAGTGGGAATCGACATCAGAATGGGTGTCGTCTGGAAGTGTGGCCGCGAAAAGCCCATGTCAGGTGCGAAGTTGGGGTTTAAATGCGGATAATAAGTCTGAAGAAGATCGGTGAGCGACTGCCCAGCAAATAAAGGAGTATAAAACTCGGGTGCCGATGTTCCAAATGTAGGAAACTTCATCAGTTTGTGCAACCCAATTATATCCCGTAACGTAGTAAGATGTCCCTAAACGTTGTCTTGACCTGAATAGGTCATATATCTTATCAGGCCAACATTGTTGCATGTTATGGACTCTTGTCGCATCTTTCAAGCGTTTATAAAAATTATGTGTACTTCAGGCAAATGTGTTCTGGACGATAGTGCTAGCACGTTTCATCACTCCATTGATGCACTCGGACATGTTGGTCGTCAAGATGCCACACCGTTTGCCGTCGTCATGGGACAGTGTCCACTTGCTCTTATCAACGCCATTCAAGTATGCAAATGCATCTGGATCAATAGCTTTAATCCACTCCATTATTCTATGGAAGACTGTAACTCTGGGTTCTCCTCCAGCTTTGAAACACATATCCTTCAATTATACAGACTTGGCATGCGTATTGAAGTTAGAAGAGACATATCGCAAACAAAACATTAGAAGAGAATGCCGACACTTTTTCTAGTGCAATAAGTAGTCCGGCATGTCAGTCAGATATAAGACAAACCCCATCTATATCGCGAACAATATATTTTGCAACCATGTGAAGGAACCAATACCAGGAGCTATAAATCTCTGAATCAACAACTGCATAAGCTAGTGGCAAGACTTGTTGGTTTGCGTCCATTGCACATGCCAACAACAACGTGTGCTTGTACTTTCCAACCAAAAAGATTCCATCAACACTGATCACCTTGCGACAATGTCTAAAAGTCTCGATACATGGTCGAAATGCCCAAAATACAAATCTTAACATATGAACACTCGGTATTCCAGAAGATATGTGTAGCCACTTGACCACTGTCCCTGGGTTGTACGTCTGCAAGGCCTCCATGTATTTTGGTAAATATTGGACCGAATGCTCCCATGTCCCGTACACATTTTTACGAGCCCGTCGCAAACCTTGCCATGCCTTGTGATATGACACTTCATAACCATATTCTTGTTCGACAGCAATCTTGACATGCAGAGCGCTATATAATGGATCTTACTCGACGTGAGTGGTAATGAACATATCAATCATGTTTTTACACAAATTGGGATGATCATCACGTGTAAAAGATGCAAGACATCTGTGCGCAGAACCCAATATTGTGATTACCCAAACACCCTTTCGTTTACGAAAACTAGCAAGGAGACACCATCCGCATTCGGGTGTTTCGTTGATTAATGGATTATGAACGTCTACATGATTCTCCCCAAGTGATTTCGATAAACAAACAACTCTCCATTTTTTGGAGAGCTCTCTAACACTCTATACGCACACTTGGCGACGCCCACATAGTAATTTTTAACAGGCCACATCATATGTTTTTTATCTTTGAATATCATGCCTGTTCTCAACACTCTTTCGTCTTTATCGTAGTAGTAGTCTTGTTGAGGGACGTCAATAGAATCAATGGGAATGTCTTCTTAGTTGTAATTGGAGAATGGTCTTGTAGAGTTCCGATCCTTTATCCTCTCGTTTATGGGTTGTAGGTGCACGTTCAATTACGGTGGGTTTAAAATGATCTTCACTTGGTATGTTACCCCTAACTGAAAGAATTCTTTTTCAGTTTCATCACTATCATCTAGTTTATCTAAAATATTTTCAGAATCGCTTCCTTCATTTGGTACGAAGCAATCGGCGGTGTATTCCGGGACACCAGTGGGGGAGGGGGATGATGCTCGGTGGAATCTACATTTGCATAATCAATAGTAGTTCTTCCACCCTCGTCTCGTAGAATTGATGCATACATTTCATAATCATTGCCAGAATACATATTCGCCATATGTGCGATTACTTCTAAAATATACAAATGCCCCAAGAACCGAATAAATTCAATATTCGTAAATAACTAACATTTTCACAAAATTAATAATTTTCTCATAAATAAATAAAATCAATTTTAATAAATAATTAGCAACTAAACAAGAACCGGATAAATTCAATCTTCACATAATTAGGAGTTTCTCACAAAATAAATAAATTAAGACTTTTTTTCACATAATTAATAATTTCATATAAATTAAATATTCGTAAATAATTAACAACTAAACACGACACAAATAATTTAATATTTTCAAAAAAATTAGTAATTCCTCACAAATCAAATAATTCCAATATTCGTGAATAATTAACATTTTCACAAAATTAATAATTTTTTCATACACAAATAAAATCAATTTCAATAAATAATTAACAACTAAACAAGAACCGAGTAAAATCAATCTTCACATAATTAAGAGTTTTTCACAAAATAAATAAATTAAGACTTTTTCACATAATTAATAATTTCATATAAATAAAATATTCATAAATAATTAAAACACAATACAAATAATTTAATATTTTCACAAAATTAGTAATTAATCACAAATTAAATAATTTCAATATTCTTGAATAATTAACATTTTCACAAAATTAATAATTTCCTTATAAACAAATAAAATTAAGTTTAAAAAAATAATTAACAATTAAACAATAACCGGTAAATTCAATCTCAAATAATTAAAAATTTCTCACATAATAAATAAATTAAGACTTTTTTCACATGATTAATAATTTCATATAAATTCAATTTTTCACATAATTAATAATTTCTCGCAAAATAAATAAATTCACATAATGAATAATTTAATCAAAAAAATAAATAAATTCAAATATTCACATAATTAATAACATGTGAAATATGTAGAATTCTAGTGAAATGAAATTTTATGAATTAAATGGAATATGACGATTCAGTCGAATTCCATTAAAATCTATAACTACAAATTAATAAAATTCTTTTGAGTTCTATGTCGAGTACTAATTAAAATTGGTTGGAAGACTGCAAAAAAAATAACGTTTTTCTGACGGACGGATCCGTCAGCAAACTCGTCAGCAAAGTGATTGCTGACGGGTGCGGCCCGTCAGCATTTATCAAATATATTTTTTTTTTAAAAAAAAGGCCTAACCCAACCCAACCCTCACATCAATTAAACACCACATATGTCATTGGTGGAATTCAAATCCACAACCTCTTGTAAATAGAGGAGTGGTGTTACCGTCTCACCGAGTCAATTTCATGTGAATGTTTATATACTTTTAATATATATTATTTATATAAATTAAATTATAAATTATAATTATAATTAATTATATTATATTTATAAATGTATATTATATTTATGAATAATGATATACAAATACATAGTATTATATAGATATATATTATATATATAACTATTTATAAATATATATTATATATAAATAATGATATATAATTATTATGAATATATATTATTATTTATAAATATATAAATATATAATAATTATATTTTCTTTATAAATGTATAATGTATATTATATAATATTTATAAATTATATATTTATTTTATAAATAATTAATTAAATTATAAATGTATAATATTATTTTATATGTATTACAATTATAATATTATAAATTATATTTTAAATAAATTGCTAACAGCTGCCCGTCAGCATTTTTTTTAATAATGTTGACGGGTGTAGGCCGTCAGCAAACCCGTCAACATTGTGACCCGTCAGCATATGCTGACGATTTTTCTGCCCGTTAGCATTTCCCTATTTTTTTTTGCCGTGGGACGTGAAATATTTTAAGTTTTTAGAACTATAAAAATTCAACTTATATAATCTTTAATTAAGAAGTGTATTCACTAAAATATCAAGTGTTAAAAATATATTTATAATATATATTTCTTAAAGATTAGAAAATATTGTTAATAGTTTATTCTTCATTATTAACACGAGATCTATGCCAAGGTGCTTTATCCATCATTTGGGGAAGAAAATAATGGGCCAAACATCGGACTAGAGTAAGTTGGATGGCGAAGAATGGAACTAGCCATATACATAAACTAGTTCGAATACCCGCGTTTACGCGGGCATTGCTAAGAAAAATATAATTTTGTAATATTTATTAACAAATATTAATTACAGAAAGTGGATATTAAATATAAAATTAAAAAAAATCTCTTCACTTTAGAATTCAAAATATAAATCATCATCTTATTATTAAAATTTTGAATGTATTAAAAAATATTCTAGTTCATAAAAAAACTTATCGAACAATGTGTACTTAACAAATTGTGAAACACTTTCCTGTACAAATCATTTCATAGTACGATAACCCGCGTATTACACGGGCATTGCGAAAAAAAATATAAAAGCGCATAATTTATAAAAAAAATTTATTCTTAATCACGAATACACAAATAAATTAAGCAAAACCTATTTTTTATCCTGAATATGCAATTCCATAAAAATATACAATTACAAACCTTAAGGGATTAAGAAAATTGATTCAAAACTTTCTATATAATTAAGAAAAATATAAGAAATGAAAATTTTAAAAGAAAAACATAAAATTTATCAAAATAAAAATAAAAATTAAGAATGTGAATTATTTAATATTAAAAAGAACAAAGTGTTGTTCACTTTAAATTATGAAAATCTTTTTGTAGGCTACATTGGTTATCTTATTTAAAATAATATCATTTGCATTTGCATCGTACTATGTCTTGGTTAATATTGTTGGTCGATTTGCGACCTTGGTTTTGTTTGACTCGCTTATTGTCCTTATCATCACCAAACCACTCGTTCTCCTTTATAATTTATTTACCTACGGGTCCTTCATTAAAAAAACATATTTATGCTTGATATTTATTTTTTGTAATTTAGATAATTAAAAGGCATATCGAAATTATGTAAATTTAGAATACAGTTTTTAACATATTTTAGAATTTTGAAAGTTTTATAATTATAAATATATTTAAATGTCAAAACATTAAATAAATATCGAGCTAAAATAGTCATCTCAATCTAAATTTCCTTCTTCCTTTATATATGTTGTAGAATAAGGTTATAGTGATTTAGAACCTTCAATTTTGTTTAAAAAAATACCAATCACACACATTCAAGAACACAAAAGGCTGGTTATTATTTTATTGTAACAAAAAACCTTTCAATCACCAACATAAAAGGCTAGATCCTAAAGTTTCGGGTAATAATCAAATTTATTTAAGTAAATTTATCAAAAAGCCACGATTAACCCGGAAAAAAATGGACGAATTAATTTTCCTTTTTCAGTGAAAAATCACAAATCATAATGTAATGCAGAAATGTCATTTATGAGTTCTAGCCCCCAAAATCAAATAATAATAATAATAATAACAATAATAATAATAATAATAATAATAATAAATAAATAAACACAAACAATGCTAGCTAAAAAGTCTAAATGATGTCTCATATGTAATCATTGAAAAAAAAAAGATCATTTTTGTTCTCTTTTGTTTTTTAAGCAAAAACAAAACATGACTTTAGGAACCTAGAAGCATAAACCCTGTCATTGTTAATTACTTGAAACTATATATAAAAAAACATCAAAACACCTTCAATCTTAACAACCACTTTGCTTCACATTATAATTAATTAAATATTTAATTTGAATAGGGCTTAACCCCAACAATGTAAAAAAGAAATAAAAGAACAATGCAGAAAAGAAAAGGGAAAAAAAAGTAGCAACCCAAAAAGAGAATTGCTACAAAGAAAGAATGGTTCATATAGGGATAAAAAAAAAACTCACCACATGATTCGAAAGAATTTCACTACTAACTTGAACTCGTTCGACAAGAAGAACTAACATATATTTCAAATTCAAATTCTTGGCAAAATTTGATCAATCAATTTTGTTTGAATTAAGTGAGAAAAGAGAAATTGAGAGATAGAATTGCTGCTCTTCAGCAGATGGTAGCACCTTTTGGCAATACAACATGTATGCATACCGCAAGGTATATATATGAAAAAAATGATCCTTGTTAGGCAACACATATCCTTCGATTGATTGCAAGCTGGGGCTGAAGACGTAGGTCCATTGTTTTCTTCATTTTATAAATAAATAAATTTTTTGTACATATAAAAAAAAAGTGACAATCAATTATTTATAGGGGGTCATCAAATTATCAAGGTATATAAATATATGGCAATATTCTCCAATAGTTAGTAACAGTTTTATTAATTTATATTGTAAATGATTCTCGTATAATTAAGGAAGAAATACTATTTCCAATAAAAGCATCAACCAAATGCGTTAATTATGGTATAGTTAAATTTCAACTCAATTAAATTCKTCAAATTTRCATAAYAATTATAAACTATTACAGTGTTTGTTGGTTAATGAAGAAATATGTCATCTTTTGTAATTCGTTAAAAAAATAGAAAAACAAAAAGGTGATTAACTTCATAGTAACTCTTTATTTTACAATAAAAACTTCATTAAGAATATAAAGGCGTGTGGACGTTATCAATTGGCAATTAATAGTCATTTATTTTTCAATCCCATAATCAAGGTACATTAAGTGTAGCAATGGTAAAATTTATAAGATAACGACAATTGACAGTTGATATAAAAAAAGGTAAGGAGTGCACGTAATTGAATTTATATTGTCAAATATTCATTATATACAATTATTGTTATAATTGATATATTTAAGCACTCATTAAGCTCAAACCCAATAATTACCAAATATATTTATTTAAAAATAGTTAACTATGAAAAATGAGTATTCCATATATAGAYATATCAATTTATAGAGTGCGYATCAGACTGGATCGTTAATTATGGTATAATTAAATTTCAAATCAATTAACTTTAGTTAACTTCCAAAAAATTCATAAACCATTACAGTGTTTATCGATTAATCAAAAAAATTGACATTCTATCAAACATATTCGTTAATTATGGTATAGTCAAATTTCAAATCAATTAAATTCATCAAAAGATATCTCAAATTTTTAATCAATTATGGTATACGTCCACGTTCAATGTTCGTCCTAGTTAGTTTCGAGGACCGATTCCTAAAAATTGTGAAGAATTAAAAACAAAATTGACAATTGAAGCAAGGAGATCTGAGTTCCCAAAAAAATATGGAGATGCTCAATTAGTTTAGGAGTATGGAGAATAAACAAATTTATTTATCAMGTAAAAGCAAGTAAAAGTAAAGGTAAATAAATAAACTCCTATTAAGAGTAAAAATTGCTCAACAAATATAAGCAGTCCAGTGGTGGAAGGTGGGGAACATGAAGCAAACCCACTAGGGTTCGAAACTGCCTAGGTGCAAAATTTATTTATTTATTTTCTCAAAAAGGCAATCTCTACAAACCAAAACATTTGGTGCAAAATTTATTTATTTATCTTTTTTTTTAAAAAGGCAATCTCTACAAATCAAAACATCCAGAATTTAATCGCCATCTACACAAATACTAATTACAAATTATAACCAAATTATTACATAATTTTAAGTTATACCCTAAATAAAACGCTAATTTCAAATTAAACCTAAATTAAACCCTAATTATAAATTATACCCTAAATTATTACATAATTTTAAGTTATACCCTCAATGAAACCCTAATTTCAAATTAAACCTCATTAAACTATAATTATAAATTATACCCTAAATTATTATATTATTTTGATTTTTACCCTAAATGAAACCCTAATTTCAAATTAAACCTCAATTAAATTATAATTGAAGAATATTATAAATTATACACTAAGTAAATCCTAATTAGGTAATTATGATTAATTGAATCATAATTATATAATTAATTATAATAAACTCATACTTTAACCCTAACTTTGTAATTAATTTCTAATGAACCCAATTTTCAACCCTAATCCTTAAAAAAATACTAAACTCTAACCTTTAAAATCAATTATATAACAATTACTAAACAACAAACATATAAAAAATATACAAACAAATACAAATATATATAAAAATAATCTAAAATAAAAAATGAAAATCGAAAGTGGAGGTGGTGGTGGACCTTGGATCGGCGCCGGAAGTGGAGGCAGGCGGTGGTGGACCTTGGAGCGGCCGCCTTGGGCTGGGCTTCAAACGGAGCGCGTCGGGCTGGTGGGCTGTGGGCGCGTTCGGGCTGTGGCTGTGGGCTGTGGCGTCGGGCTGTGGGCTGAGGCTTCAACCGGAGTGGTCGGACGGCGGTGGCGGTGTGGACGGCGGTGGCGCGGTGTTAAGACTTCGGCCGCTCTCTTCTCTCTCTTCTCTCTTCTCTTCTCTTCTCTCTTTTCTGAATACAGACGTGCAGGGAAGGGGACGCAATTTTTAGGGTTAAATTCCTGACAGGCCAATGACCGTCAGGACTAGCGGGCCTTTATTTTTTTTTAAAAAAAATAGTATCCTGACGACCATGACCGTCAGGAGTAGCGAAATTATTTTTTTTTAATTAAAAATTATATCCTGGCGGCCTCGACCGTCAGGATCCTGACGGCCAAACCCGTCAGCGACGCCAATTTTATATACTGACGGGTATGGCCGTCAGTATAATTAAGCGGGATAAACTCCCGCTTTTTCTCTGGCGGATTACTGGCGGTCTATAATGCTGACGGCCAAAGCCGTCAGCATTACCCGCCAGCAAAGTCGGCCGCCAGGACTGCCGGATTTTTTTGTAGTGAAACGTCGAAAATTATTGTACATCAGGGGATAAAGTAGGACAAAAAATACTTTGGGGGGGGAGGGGGGGGGAGAGTACCAGAATTTTCAGTCCTTTAGAGATGGAAAAGGCAGTTCGTAAAGCCCCTTGCCTTGAAAGGAATTCACACGCGGCCGCCAGCTTTCCAAAATAAGGGGAGATCTGCTGCTTACTGCTCACGGACAAAAAATACTTTGGGGGGAATAAATAAAAGAAATGAAAAAAAAATACCAATTGGAGGGTGACATATGTCACCCCTAGACCTGTAGGTCTCCTATAATAGTAAGGAATATCAATTCTGGAGTTAGAAAGTACCAATATAAAAATGTAATGAAATATTTGAAACAATTTCATAGATTTCAACTTTTGGTGTGTGTTAAGTTTTAATTAAAAAAAGAGAAAACTTTTTTTTACCTCCTGAACTATGACCATTTTTGACACTTCGTCTCTTAATCTTTTTTTCGTGCAAATTATCTCCTAAACTGTACGAGTTTTGCACTTAATCTCCTGAACTCCCATTTTTGGTGGAACATTTGGTCGAAGCTCACTTGTGTGACATGCACGCTTACATATAAAGGGTAAAACAGACTTTCCATCTCTTATGACTCCTACTCAAAAACAATGGCACGTGAGCACTCGTGTGACCTGTTAAGATAATGTTCACATTAATATATGTATACACGTAGGAGTTGGAACCTACGTAGTGCTCACGTGCCGTTTATTTGAGCGGGAGTCACGAGAAGGAGATGAAAAGTCAATTTTACCTCTTATATGTTAGCGTGCATGTCACACGAGTGAGATCCGGTTAGAATTTCCACAAAAATGGGAGTTCAAGAGGTTAAGTGCAAAATTCGTACAATTTAGGAGGTAATTTTGCACGAAAAAATTTAGAAGACAAAGTATCAAAATGGTCATATTTGAAGAGGTAATTTCTTTTTTCTCTTAAAAAAAATACTTTTCAACATGAAACATCAATTACATGTCCGGACACGTGTTGTACGATATACCACTGGCACATAGGTACATCAAGTGTTGAAATTTCAAAAAATGGATACAATAAATTTACACATAATATATTAAAATTATATGTTTTTTGTTGAAATATAGTTGTATTAAAATATTAAGATGTCATAAATATTAAAACTTAAAAAAATGTAATACGTTCCAAAAACACATAAAATTACCAAATTATTTATGCAATAAAAATCATTATTATTCTTTGGAAAATTTCTTTTTGCCCCCAATGTATGATGTTTTTTAACACTTTGCCCCCC
>BMAC01000169.1:1065198-1081224 GCA_014905375.1 Phtheirospermum japonicum
CGCCGCCCCAGCCCCTGCTGCCCCAGCCCCAGCCGTCGCCACCCGCCGCTCGCCGCCGTCCGCAGCCCCAATGTAAGTTTTTTTTATTTTTTTTTCATTTTTTTATATTATTTTTATGTATTAATTTTGTTTTTATGTAATTATGGTGGAAAGTGTAGGTTTCATTCAAAACAAATGTTTGGGAAATTTTGAGTTTGACGCCTTTTTTTTTGTTGTCGTTGTTGTAATTGGAATTGTGTTTTGTTAATGTATGTCGCTATTTTGTTATGAAGATTCTTAGTCAAAATAATATGGGATACTTACAATATTTAACACAATTCAATTTTTTAAAATATTAAAAATAGCCTAATTTTTTACCTTACTACTTGTATGTAACGGGAATCGAAGTTACGATTGTATGCAATTTTCAAAAAAATCATGGAGTGTAATTGTAAAAACATTTGATAGCTTCATCAATTTTCGTTAGCATGACGTTTGATTCAAAATATAAAATAAATATAATATCGAGAATCATTTTATAATATTCAAAGTTAGTTGATTTATTTGTAAATTGGCCAAATTTCAATGGTAGTTTTTGCAATCATTACAAAATGATACTATCAAGTCTTTTTTTTTCAAAAGAGAGAAAGGAGGGAATCAAAACCCAACCCTAATAAAAGGTACACAACATAAAAAATCAAAAAAACAAAAACAAAAAACAACAAATAATTACAAGAGCATTTAGGTGCAAATAAGACTAAGAAAATTGGCTATTAACATGGCACAAAATCCTCAACATCAATTCTGGAAAGAGTGATCCATAATCAATTAATTAGGGTTTAAAAAAAATTTTGTATATAATTAAATAATTAGGATCCAATTTAGTAATAAATACATAATTAGGATTCAAATTACGAATAATCAATTAATTAGAGTTCAAAAAATGAACAATCAATTAATTAGGGGCCATTTTAGGATTAAATAAGCTTGTGTAGATTCTGCAGTATACTTGTCTATACAGAGCGCACACAGCACCCGTACAGAGTTTGTCCTCCTCAAACGCCCTCCCCATGTCGGCTCCAAACATCTATAATTCAGCAGTAGATACAGTCGATATAGACGTCTGTTTTTAGTCACCATGCTAGCAAGGAGCCGGTTGATTTTTGGAGCAGACATGGTGAGGGTGGTCGAGGAAAGCGATGACCTGTATTCGAGTGCTGTGTGGCTCTGTTTAGACAACGTGTCTACTTCAATATCTACCTAGCTAGAAGTAATCTTGTATTAGGGTTTATCATTAGATTATTAGGGTTTGCTTTCAAATTTAGTGTTTATTCACCCATTATATTGTATATATATTGTTCATGCATGGGAGGCCGTGGTGATCGACCGGGGTTTAATTTTGTTTATATATAATATTGTCATTGTTYTTHCTGGTTGTTGGTTGATTTAATATTGTCATTGGTGTTGTTGGTTGTATATACCGTCGGATGTTGACGTGTGGGTGACGGCGCCGGCCGGGAGGTTTTGTCCCTCCAATAGCGGGTTTTCAAGTTTGTTTTTAAAAAACTGATAGGGTGTCACGGGATTTTATTTAAGTTTTCAAAATATTTTCAGAAAAATGTGACGGTGGTAATTGCTTATACCTTGGCGAAGTGACGCGATGCATATAGATCACTTGTTTTAGAATTAATAACATATTGAAAAATTTGAAACGAAGTTTCGAATTATCCACTTTTCCTTAGACCCGTTTGAGATTTAGTATCAAATATAGAGTTTGATACTAAATTTCGAATTGTCCCATTTTTGGACAGTTTGAGAATGTGACTTGTAGTATGGTTATCTTATGTGTATGTTTTTTTTTTTAGTTTTGAAATTTCGGTTTCTGCATCTCTCGAATTGTTCTCGGGTGCACTGAAATATACGTGCACTACGAGAACTGTGGGGAGATGCTGCCGAAATTTTGAATCTAAGAAAAATGCATATTTTAAGATAATACATACTACTAAACGTCACCTTCTTGAATGGGATAGAAGCCTTACCAATCACAATTCGAATTACTCATTCTTCTCGTATTGCTGCCGAAATTTAGCCACCTTCTTTAATTCTGAAAAATCTTAGGATGGCTGATGATCGTAGTTGGATGTACAAACGGAATATTTCCGGATTTCTAAATCCGGCGTTCGTGGCGGTGTAGATAGTTTCGTACAATTTGCACTCACGCATGATTCTGCAGAGAGGGACGGCGATAAGCTAAAATGCCCTTGCCCACGAACTAAGTGTAGAAACTCTAGTTATAGGACTATCGATGAGATAAAATACCACGTCGGTACCAAAGGGTTCATTGCTGATTACTACATTTGGACTCATCACGGGGAAACAAATCACGTCTCATCGCCTGCTGATATTGAAATTGGAGGATCATCATCAAATGCGTACGTCGATATGGTGCGAGATGTTGTCGGTCCTAATTTCGACATGAATGACATTGAGTTGGATGAATCACCTAATCCGAGGCGAAGAAATTTTTCGATATTCTAAAAGCAGCAAAAAAACCTCTGTATCCCGGTTGCGAGAAACACAATCGATTGTCCTTAGTTGCTCGTCTTATGAATTTAAAATCGGAGCATGGCATTTCTCAGAAATGTTATGATCAATTTATTGATTTAATCAAAGAGATCGTGCCAGAGGACAACAATGTTGCAGATAATTTCTACGAAAGTAAGAAGTTGTTGAGAGGTATAGGGTTACCGGTAGAGAAGATAGAACTTTCAGATGCGAGCGGCCCTTATGTGGACCATAAGCGACTTTCCTGCATACTCGATGCTGTCTGGTTGGAGCACGTCCGGTCGAATGGCTTGTCCGTATTGCATGGAGCGTTCAGACGCGTTTACCCTGAAAAAGAGCATGAAACAATCATGGTTTGATAACCATCGCAAGTTTCTAGAATGTGATCATCGACTTCGTAAAGATAAAAAACATTTTAGGAAAAATAGAAATGTTGAAGCGCTGCCGCTGCACGTGCGTTCTGGAACAGAGATTTTGGCCGAAATTGAACGGCTAGGACTTCTGAAGGTAACCGATGAAAATGCAGAACATGTGAACGGACTAATAGCGAGGAGTAGTGGATGGAGACAAAGAAGTATTTTTTGGGATTTGCCTTACTGGAGCACTAACTTGATTCGTCATAATCTAGACGTTATGCACATTGAGAAGAATGTTTTTGATAATGTGTTTAACACGGTGATGAATGTCAAAGGGAAGACAAAAGACACAGTAAAATCAAGAGATGAGTTAGCAGAATACTGTCACCGTCCCGAACTTCATGCAGACGCATCAGGAAAGTATCCCAAAGCGTCGTACACGCTCGATAAGCGGTCGAAAGTTGCATTGTGTGAATGGATAAAGGCTATCAAATTTCCTGATGGGTACGCATCAAATCTAGGTCACTGTGTTGATATGAAAGGGTTGAGATTGTACGGAATGAAAACCCATGACTGTCACGTGTTTATGCAGCGGTTGATCCCAATTGCATTTCGAGAACTGCTTCCTCATCCAGTGTGGAAGGCACTGACAGAGTTAAGTTTATTTTTGAGAGATCTGAGTGCGAGAGTTATAGGAACTGCTGATATGAGTCGTTTAGAGCGTGACATTCCCTTAATACTCTGTCAACTTGAGATGATATTTCCACCTAGTTTTTTCGATTCAATGGAACATTTGCCCGTCCACTTACCATACGAAGCGAGAATTGCTGGTCCAGTGCAATACAGGTGGATGTATCCTTTGAAGAGGTATCTTCGCAAGTTGAAAAACAATGTAAGGAATAAAGCGTGTGTTGAAGGATCAATAGCAAACGCATATCTAGTTGAGGAGGCGTCGAATTTTGTTTCGTATTACTTCGATGATAATGTCTCCACAAAAAGGACAAACTTACATCGTAATGAAGAAGTTCAAAATGATGAAGACGACACTCCAAATGTTCTATCTGTTTTCAAAAATACTGGTGAAGCTTTCTCGGCCGCAGGGAAGAGATTCTTGTCGGATGAAGAATTGGCCGAGGCCCGAAGATATGTTTTACTAAATTGTTCTGAACTCCAACAATTTATCAGGTTAGCTAATCAAATTCGTTGTAACCCAAATTATCGAAGTCTACTAATTAGATATTATAACAAATCTTCATTTTAATATAAAATTGCAGTTTGTTCGAAGATGGTATTAAACGTCACCAACCGAACATTACAGATGAGGCACTGTCTCGAAAAGTGGACGCTGAATTTCCTGTTTGGTTCGAGAGCTACGTGGAGTCTTAATTATCTGTAAAATTAAGTGACAATCGAAAATATATTATAACTTCGTAAACATAAAATTATTGTAGGCACGAGATCCTTTGAACAATGTAAATGACGATTATATGAGGTCAATTGCGTATGGTCCATCACGTGTTGTGAACACTTTTCAACGGTTGTAAGATTAATGGATTTAGATTTCACACGCTCTCGTATGGGTCTGAGCGATCAACATCGAGCGCAGGAGTTTGTATAAGAGGAACAAATTATGGGCCAGATTACATGGATTATTACGGTCGTCTTCTAGAAGTGGTTCAATTGGAGTATCACGGGCTTCAAACTTCCGGAAGGACGCTCTTGTTCAAATGTGAGTGGTTTGATCCAACTCCAGCCGGAACGAAAATCCACCCTCAATATAAGCTCGTTGACGTCAATCATAAACGTAAATTCAATCGATACGAGCCATTTGTACTCGCATCCCAAGCGACTCAAGTGCACTACAGTTCGTATCCGAGTTTGAAGCGAGACAAACTAGATTGGTGGGCAACTTGTCAAATCAAAGCTCGATCGACAGTGGATTATATCGAGCCTCGCGTGCCTGAACAACAGTCTTTCCAAGAAGATGTTGTCGAAACATTTCCTGCAATACAATTAGAGGATGTTGACTTCCAATTAAACGACCCTCTCAATCACGAACACGACGAGTCGGTCAATGATGATTCAGAAGAGTCAGAAAGCGATGGACTACATTTAACTGAAGAAGACGACGGAAGCCACGAAGATGAGTCTGAAAGTTAGGGATGAGGTTTGAAAATTTTATGGGTGTTAACGATAATCTGAACAAATTATAACGACACACACACACACACACACACACATATATATATATATATATATATATTTACCTATGTAAAGAAAATATTATTAATAAAACTATGTTGTATGATAGATGCCTGGTAGAGGTCCCCATCATCGTCGGATTTCTCTCGGCTCATCGTCTTCGGGACGACCATGAGGATGATGCCACCGACATGGACGTAGATGATACTGTTCCACCTACCCCGTCTGATGAGGCGGGGACGAGCACGCCTGGTACAGAGGTCAGGACTTCCGGGATCGAGGTAGTCGTGATCGGTAATAGGTAAGTAACATTTTAATCAATCTTGTTATGTGTTCAATATATAATTTAATTATTTCACATATATTGAAATAAACTTATTAATTTTTAGGTTACGGAGTCCGTCGAAGGACTTGCCGACCTATCTCAGGACTATACACGAGGCTCGTATCCACCCAGATGGGTGGAAATACGAGCACATCCCGGAGAGCCATCGTCAGACGTGGTGGCCTCGTTTTAGGGTAATTTTGAAGTATTTTTTATTTATTTATGTTAAGTGAATTGCTTAATTATTTTGTCTAATTGTATTTCTTTTGTAGGGATTGGTGTGGTGGGACACTCGTATGTACGACGAGAATGCCATCAGGGCGGCATTCTATATCTCGATGCGGGAGTCTTATAAGAGTCGTATATACGAGTGGAGGAAGGCGTATCGGACGAGTGGGACGATACCTGCTATTGTAGGGAGACGACTTGGAACAGGTGGCTGTTGGAGTTTCAGCGGCCTGAGGAGGTGGAGAAGTCTGAGAAGGCCAGGCGGAACAGGATGAGCGAGCCCGGCGGCCCTTCGACTGGTATAGTGAAGCATCGAGGCGGGTCCATGCCGGCTAATCGACAGGCGGCCGAGATTGTAAGTCAATGATAATATTTTAAGTAATTAAATTATATTATTGAACATTTATAATTATATGTTTTAATTAATTCATTATATTAAATATTGTAAATGTAACTTTACATACAGGCTGCACAGACGGGTTCGCAGCCCAGTAACTACGAGCTTCTGCTGAGGTATCATCGAAATCCCGACGGCACATTTACGGATCCCAAATCCCAGAGGATAGCTGTAAGTTTTATATGTTATATATATAACCGATTTATTATAAAATCTGATAAAAGTTATTATAGAATCTGATAAAAGTTGTTTGTTAATAATAGTTGAAAATTTTGATATCAAGAGGATTATGAGAGGGCTTTGGAGGAGAGACGTGCTGCGTCGTCTGATGATAGCAGCCCTCAGGTAGACCCGAACGAGGTCTACCTACAGGTCGTCGGGAATAGGAAGGGTCGACGCTTGGCCTTGGATGCTTTGGGAAGACTCAGAAGGGGTGCAACACTTCTTCCACCTCCACCGCCGATGTTCATAGGCTCCAGACTCAGGTGCAGTCCCAGCAGGAGCAGCTTCAGCGGATCCGCGACGAGCAGGCGCTGGAGATTCAGCGGATCCGCGACGAGCAGGCGCTGGAGATTCAGCGGATCCGCGACGAGCAGGCGCTGGAGATTTAGCGGATTCGTGAGGAGCAGGAGCGTTCCCAGTTGAGGCTCCAACAGCAGATTGAAGAAGCTGTTGCCCGGGCCATGAGTCGTCGGCCTCCCCGTAGTCCAGATGGTGGAGATTTAGATGGATAGTTATATTTTTATACATTCGATTGATTAAACGATTTTTTGTTATTGAAATGATTTGTTTTCATTTTTTTATTAGTGGATTATTTATTTTGAATTATGTCTAAAATTTTATTTGTCTATTATTTTTAATTTGATTATTAATTAATTAAATTTTATTTAAAATTTGTTTATTATTAATATTAATTTAATTAAAATTAATTACTGGTAAATCCTGGCGGTCAATTCCGCCAGTAAATACTGGCGGCCAAATCCGACAGTAATGCTGACGGGTTAACACCCGACAGGAATACTGGCGGGCATTTCCTGGCGGCACAAGCCGTCAACGAATCCGCCGGCATTCCTGGCGGGTTACAATTTCCGTCAGGATGCTACAATCCTGACCGCAAATATACTGGCGGCCATAATCCGTCAGGAGGCCGTCAGTATTTGATATACTGACAGAATCCTGACGGATTTGGCCGTCAGGATTGCCGAATTTTTTTGTAGTGTTAATATATTACAAATTACAGTAAAAGTATCATAAATTCAGTTAAAAGTATCCCAACTTAAGTTTATTTATTATATATTATACTCCTATATGGAGTATCAAAAATTACTATAATAGTATCACAACTTTAGGCAATAGAATTACAGAGTATAGTTATGTAAAAGTATCACAAATGGCAGTAAAAGTATCATAATTTTAATTAAAAGCGTCAAAGTTATTTATCGATTATTATGAAATGTAGTACAATGTGCTAGTATTAAAAAATATTTGATACGTTTACTATGTTTTGTGATACTTGTTCAAACTTTTATGATACTTTTAATTCCAAATGTAATAAGCATAGATGTAAGGAAAAAAATAAATTATAAAAATATGTGATAGTTTAACTATATATTTTTTAAATATTTTAACAAAATTTTATAATACTTTGATTTTTAAAAAAATAGATGTAAAATATAAAATATAACATGTTATACTTTCACTAGATATTCTTGTGATACATTTAGTTGAATTTGTAATACTTTAAGCTGAGTGTGTGATACTTTTAGCTGAATTTGTCATAGTTTTAGCTAATTATGTAATACCTAAATTTGGTAGATTCTAAAAAAAAATTGGCGATTTTATTTTTTTTTGTGATACTTTTAGCTAATTATATAATAGTTAAATTGGGTAGATTCTGGTGGGGGAAAAAACAGCGATGTTTTTTTTTTCTTTTGAATTACCGATTTTGGAGAGCGGAACGAGGAAGGTTGAGAAATAGTGATCAATTAAAATTTGGCCCGATGAATCGTTGTAAATCGCAGGTCAAAGTTGATAAGTTTATTACTTTGATTTCAGATATACAGTGATTGAAGTACTAAATCGTAAATCCAACTTCAAAATCTGCAACGAGTGAGATGAGATGCTGCCAATGATATAAATGTTATAAAAAAGATTGTCGGTGAACAAACGACAGTGGTGGCCGCCGGCAAGCGACGAGCAGTAGTGGCTGGCGGAGTTCGACGGTAAAAACATGTGTGCACTCGTGTTTGAGATAAATAGAAAATTAATATTTTTTAATTAAATGAATGAATTGAGGCGGGGTTTGAATGGATTAGAAATGTGTAATTAATAGATTTAAGTAAAAAGTGGTGTTATAAAATAATAATAATAATAATAATACTAATAAGCTATTGATGTTTGAGCCCACCTCGTAATCGCCAAAATCACGTGGAGTAGATCCTAGGCACACGTTTGATCCGTCAAAATTCCTAAATGCATTCTCAGTTTTTCCTCAGATTTTACTTTCCTACACTTATTATATCGTCTCTCCCGAAGCTTAGAAACAACAGCATATCCTCAGAGCTCCAAAAAGCCATGGGACAAATTCTTGAGAAATTTCAAGGTAATCATTTATTTCTCTTTGAATTCGGCCTACTATATTCTCTTCTCCTCGTTACGCGAAAACACACACACACACACACTTCTTTAGGTCAAGAAATATTATTGGGTTATTAGTCAACCAATCATCCCTTTTATTCTTAGCTTTTATTGTTTTTCCTTTGCGCTATTCATTTGGGGCTTTTTCCGATAGGGTTTGACTTTCCAATCCATAATAATATGGGCAAGCGCCGGTTGACTTTTATTGTTTCTCTTGTGTATATTTTGATGGATGCCCAGGAAATTTATTACTTTTAGGAAGAAAAAAAAAGAGGGTAGTAGCACCACTAGAGGAGAAAATTAGGGGTAAAACGCGATTAAGATAGTTTAAACATGTATATAGGAGCCTCTTATAATTTATACCCATAAATAAATGGTAAATGATATTAGAGAATTGAGTCCTCGTAGATAATTTAAAAGTTTGTGTTTTTCAATTTGATTTGGCAGGAAAGGACTGGAAAGAGAGACAGATAAAACTGATTTCTGACAAAGTGTTTGATCGTGTGAAGAATGATAGTGGAAGGGGCAATCTGACATTTGAAGAACTTTATATTGCTGTGCTGCTTGTATATAAGTGAGAAGCTTTATTTACATTTCACATGTCTAATGAAATTAACTTTTACGTTTGTCCTGTAATTCTGGGACAAAAATGGTTTATATCTTTGCAGTGATCTTAATAAGCGTTTGCCCGGTCCTCATTTTGATCCCCCTACAAAGGAGCAAGTTAGGAACCTGATGCAGGTACATAACATAATTACATTGTTTACTTGAGTATTAAAAATATAATTTCTTGTGATTGATGCCTTAATTTTTCGTATTTTTTCACATATATATGATTTCATTCTAAAAGTGATGATGATAAAGTTGTGCTTTACGTGTATACAAGTTTTTATCGCATAACTTCATATTAATTGAGCAGGAGTTTGATATGAACCTTGACGGTGAACTGAATCGTGAAGAGTTCGCAAAGTTCATACGTCGTATAACAAAAGATACGTTTATCAGTGTTAGTCAGGGATTGATTATTACGTTAGCTGTCGCCCCAACAGTGGCTTTGCTGACAAAAAGGACGACTGAGAATGTGCCAGGTGTTGGGAATGTGGTCCAGAAAATACCCACTTCAGTGTATGCGACGCTCGTGACCCTTGTCATCGTTGCGTTTCAACAAGGTGCAGAGAGAGCATAAATAATCCGATAGCTAATCGGGACTTGAATAAAAGGGTATAGAAAATCTTAAGGAAATAATTTTATTTTATTTTTAAAATAATTTGAATTTGGAGCAGTACTTGTTGCGTGTAAGTATGATATTTAGACTTCAGAAGTTGTAGTTCATTTCTATAAAAGAATTTACTTGATGAACACTCACGTTGTGTTTGTTGTGTTTGTTTCCGTGGTTTCTAGAGTCCCGGATTTTGATTTTGAAAGTTCAAATGAATAGTTAAATTCTTGTTTATTCATAGGTTTCAAGTTCAATCTCATGTTGGCATTCATCAAGTTAGTCAGTTTGTTATCTTGTATAAAAGGGAGGGGAAAAAAAAGATTTTCTTAAAAAAATCTTAACCACATCAAATTTGGTTAAGTTGCCCCAGTTTAGATATTCAAAATTATACGTTGGTTTCTGAAAACGAAGCAGATTAAATGCTCCAAAATCTTGCGGTATTCTGTGGTTTTTGATTATATATTAATCAAAAGAAAATATATAGAATATTTGAGATAACTAATATTAAGTTTCATAATTAAGTTTTTTTTAATTAAAATATTTTATATGTAATTTGTGTTTTAATTCAAATTAAAGGAGTATCTTGGAATTCATAAGGGATTTAGTTGTCTATGTATTGTTCCATTCGATCTGTTAGGTCCCAACTCCACCTCGATGTTAAAATAACTAATTTAAAATTTTGTTTCTAATTATTTATAACTTATTTATATATTTATATTCGGAGAATAAAAGAAAAATATTAAAGTAGGTAAAATATAATAAAAGAAAATTATTAAATTAGACAAGATATATTAAAAAAATATTAAATTAAGTACACATTAGGCTCGAATTATATATAAGCAATCGAAACACTAAAAAATTTTATTTGACAAACAAAGCATACAAAATACACGCATATGTTAGGAAGATTTTGCTTTAATATATATGAGTGTTTTTTGTTTGTTATAGAATTCAGAATCTATTACTTCTTTCTGTAGATGTCACATAATGTATAAAAAAAATGATAATGTGTTGTTATATTGTATTTGATTTTAAATGATGTTTAAAAAGTGAATAATATTATATTTAGTAGTATTTATTATATATATTAATAAAATAATATGCCACAGAAATTTAATTTAAAAAATTATTGGTTTAGTATTTGATTATTTACTTTTAGAACCAAACAATAGGCAAACAAGCCTAAGATCTATCTATTTGACATATCCAACATAAGTTCATATATTCATATTAACATATAAAAAGAATATAAATCGAGTTTCAACTACTTTTTATCATGTAATTCAAAATTAGGAGAATAAAATGAGAGGTAATCTCAATTTATACCAAGACACGTGAATATTCAACAGATGTATATTCATTACACGTCTCATGTATATTTATCACACAACTTGCTCCTCATTATTTTATTTTATTTTTATTTTAAGAATTTTTATTTTTTTTATTAAATATATGGCCAAAATTGGATCTCATAAACTTCCACTAAAAACTTCTTTAACTTGCATGCTTTCAGCATACTGAACAATATATAGGTGGTACCCTGGAAACATAATTATCGCCAAAATCCAAATTATTCATAATGATATGCAAAAAGAATTTGACGAGTTCAGCTTATAATAGGCAGAGATTGCTAGAATAGTGACTGATATGATATATCATGAAGACTGTATTATCTCAACATAAATGTGTCCGGAAGCTAATTAGGAACCCAACTGTGAATGTTGGTTATACAGATGTTTGTTGTGAACTTTACACCATGAATTGGAAGCAATTGGGAAATGGATCTTGATGATACTGAGACTAACTCGTCTTTGGCAGCCTAGCTTTGGCAATATCCAATTGTGCTGCATAACAATTAACCCAAAAAACAAGGTCACAATTACTTGATAATGTACATACACACAAAAAGAACAGTGCACACACACTTACTCTGTTCAGATGCAGTTGCTTTCTCAATGGTTGTTCGAAAAAATAGATTCCCATTCCTTTGATACACAGCCTGTAATTGTATACGTGACACATTTTACTATATAAAGACCACAAAACTCAAGCTTATCGTATGATGAAACACAAATACCTGTGTTAGGCCAGTCTAACTGTTCGATACTTTAGGCAGGTCCCCTAAATCTAAATTTTAAAATTAAAAACAAATACCAAAAAAATATATGTATAGGAATCCCGAAAAACTAGACTACATAAAAAACTTTAAAAAAGTACCCTAAAAATTGAAATTTTGAACTAAAAACACGTAAGAAATTAATAAAATTAAAAAAGAACCATGCCTTAGGCGAGCCTAACAAGAGTGTGACTCCGATTGACAATGCACTCATACAAGAGCATGACCACACATAATAAACTTCCATTTTTCCACTTTCTATATGATTACACCCCGGATTTCGACAACATTTAATATCCAAAACGAGGCTTCAAGGTAACAGAAAATTTAAGGGGTTGAAAAAACATACACTAACTTTATATCACACCGCAGAAAAAAAAAAAGGGCGGGGCGAAAATCACTTTGGAATCATACATCTTAATTTTCTATCTCGATTTTATCCCTTCATTATCTCCCCAAATGCTCATTTTAAAGTTTCATTAAACCACAATGGCTGATTGAGTCATTTAATCTAATTTACCATTTAATAATAATGCGACAACCAAAATCACAATTTCTTATGGCTGATTCACTTACAACTCAATTCCATAAAACGAAACAAAATAATGTATTAATTTATAACCTATTAGCCAAATAACAGAAAACAGAATTCAGAGCTAACTATCTGATTTCAGTTTTATTTTATTTTTTGTAAAAAAGAAAGGTAAAAGCATAAATGAAAAAAGATTTTGTAAAACGAATTAGAAGAAAAGGCGTACCCGAGAGGAAGAGAGGTTATTGAGTTCAGCTACAGCAATCTCATGAACTCTCGCCTGTAAGTAAACGCCCATTAATAATTTCAGCAATACACGCGCGCTCGCGTGTGGAAAATTGGTTTGTTGAAGGCAGTCAATACAAGATACGGGTCATAAATAGATATCGAATATCAATAAATATCATGGTTAGGATGATGAACTGAGAAATTACCTGCTTTTGAAGATCAGCGAGGGATGGCGAGTTAGAGGGGTTGGGTGCGGACATACTGTTGTGTATTTTGTTCGTGGGAGCAGGAAATTGAGAGCCGAATAAAAGGGCTTTTCACAACTATTTATAGAATTTTAGGGGTTTTGTTTTTATAAATAAATAAACCCATGAGCTTTTATTTTATTTTATAATCCAAATAAATGATGTTTTCTCTTCTTAATATTTCTTCTTATTAAATGTCTATAATTCTTTTTGTCTATTTTATCCCTATCACAATCCTAATAAATTTTTTATTTCTTTAACTTATCAATAATATTTTTGAAAGATAAGTACAAAAAAAACACGTAAGAACAAGAAAGAGAGAGAGACAAACATTAGTTTTGTTTTTTTTTTTTTTATAAAAAATATAATTACAGATATTTAAGAGATTGATTATTTGTGGTAACTTAGTCAGATTACATTTAATCCACAAGTATTAAAAACTGAAGAGGGATTCAGTCAAGTGGTAAAGGGAACTTTTTCTTTTGAGAGTATACCATGGACTCTGGTGCACCTTGCACACAGTGCACCCAAAAATTTAATTTATCATCGCATATAACTGACATATATCATCACATATAATTAGTACATATCACCAAATATAAAAGACACATATCATCACAAATAATTGAAATTCTAAACCTAAAATTTAAAATTTTAAAATTAAAAAAATAGATCTAAAACAAAAAATTAGACCCTAAAAATAGAAAATTAATCCCTAAAATGAAAAACTAAACTGTGAAATTGAATATTAAACTAAAATAAAAATATTAAATAAAAAATTAAACCTTAAAATGAAATATTAAACCCTAAAATATAAAATTAAACCTTAAAATGAAAAAGTAAATACTAAAATCTAAATTTTTGTAACATATCATCACGTATAACTATCTTATATTATCATGTATAACTGTCATACACATATAACTATAATATATTATCACGTAAAATAGGGTGCACCTAACAAGTTACACCGGGTGCACCTAATAAATGGCCCTTTTCTGAGCTTGTTGTCAAAATTTTGATCTCGCGCATTTGAGTTGCATTTTAAGGACTTTCCCATCATGCAAAACAACTAAAGTTTAGGGGTTTGATTTAAGAATTATAGTTTTAAGGGGGTGAGTCACAAAATAAAATGAATCATATATATACTATATAGTATATATATATATATATATATATATATATATATATGTGTGTGTGGTGTGTGGCTGTGTGTGTGTGTGTGTGTGTGTGTGTTGTGTGGAAGGTTATTTAAGAATCTAAGGTCAATTTATAATAAAATGATTGCCTTTGTTAAAATATCTTATGCAGTCTCAAAAGAAGAAGAAGAAGAAGAAGAAGAAGAAGAAGAAGAAGAAAAACCTACATAAAGCATGTAGATATATTAGGAGTAGAATTTGAAGATTATTTTTAAAAAGGAAAAAAAAAAACGCAAATGTAGAAATAACAAATATTGTTAACCAACTTTAATTTCCCAATACAATAAATATTCTCACTAAAAATATATTTTACCTATATATTAAAAGAAAAGATTTATATTATATGTGTCTGCTTAGTAAGCTTTTGGTTGATTTGTAATTTTCTGGTGGTTTGTTTGCTTACTTGGCGAATTTTGGAGGTTTGGAAACTTACAAAAAACAGAAATTCTAATATCACCTAATTTATTATATTTTGTTTTTATTTTTTATATTTACCTAATTTAGTAATTTTATTTTATTATATTTTTCCTAATTCAATATTTTTTTTATTCTTCTAATATAAATATATAAAAATTCATATATAATTAGAATATTTTTTACTTATTTTGATTAAAAGACAATTTTCTTATAAAATTATATTAATTATAAAAAAAACTTAATTATTAATTAATAATCTAAATAAGTTGTATTTACAATGAAAGTTGGAATATTTTTATTCTTAGAATTTCAAATATATAATATAAATAAATATGAGTTATTTACAATAATGTAAGTATGTAACTAATTTATTAACAATTACAATCTTAACATAATAAATATAAATTTTAATAATACTAATTAATAATATTGATTAAACACCTGTACAATACAACACATGTTGTGAATATAACATATTTTGAATTTTTATAAGTATGTAACTAAAAGTTAGTATAAAATTAAATTCAAACATTAAAACATAAAAAATTTAATAATAATAATTAATTAGTAGAAATTAGATACGGGTCAAACGCGTGACAAGTTTTGAATTTATTTAAGTATGTAAATAAAAAATTATTAACAAATTTAATTTAAATATTAAGAAATTATTTAACAATAAAAAAACATTAGTTAATAAATAGTAAAAAAGCATCGGTAGAAGACACGAGTTAAGTATACGATATCTTTTAAATTTTTTATTTTAAATTAAAATTTCTGTAATGATCAAAAATATTTTTTTATATTTATTTTTTAATAAATCATGTGTAACACACGAGTATTAACTAATATATATATACTAAGTAGAACAACAAATATAAAATTTGAAAAATCATGTAACAAGCATACTGAAAATGTATAACAACGAATATTATTAACTAACCTTTTTTTTTCCCCATAACAATTGTGAATCGGAGTAGGAAGACTAAAAAAATCAAAAACTTATTACCTTATTTCAATTTTCAAAGTAAGCAAACAAACCGTATGTTTTCTTTAATGTTTTTTGCAAACTCTAGAGTTGACAAAATAACACATTTAATGTTTTTTTTTTCTTTTTGCAAACTCTAGAGTTGATAAAATAACTCATTGGGCATCGCCCGCTTATACAAGGTTAGGTGATGAATACAAAGTTACAATGGTTCGTTGATAAATTAACATCCATGAAATCTATTAACATGAACCATGAAGAGTACACACATGACTACATGACGCCTATGAAACTCAGAACACTGCTTATTCTTATTCTGGAACACACTTTTACAATTAAACTTTACACCCTTCGAGCCTCATTTGGTCCATCTTCCTCAAAACAGTCGTCGGAGTC